>APFE030660756.1:12998-44107 GCA_000404065.3 Pinus taeda | reverse complement strand
GAATTTTATTAATTTAATTATTAAAAAATTTATTTATTTATTTATTTAGATATTTTCATATTATTTATTTATTTATTCATTTCGAGTTAGGTTGAGTATAAGTTAGGTTAGTTTTAATGTTTGATGGAAGAATGATCTACCCACCAGTAGAATGCTATCACTAGGATTGTGCAAAGCTCAGTTGAGCTTGGATCTCCAATGCGATAGTTTGATTGTTAGAAATTTGAAGAGATGAGCAGAGAGATTGTACAACCAACACAAATCACGCACTATGTTTTTTGATCACATAAAGTAGTTACATATCTAAGAATTAGATCATGGACTTCCAGATGATAAGATCCAAAGAAGATAGATCTATGACTCATAGACAACTCACACACATAGGAAATAAGTACCTCCAGATAGACACCTAGGGACACACAATGACACATGGAAGCATTACTTCCAACACCCTCCCTTATTGCTTACATGAAAACAATGAAAACACATATTACAACAATAATATGATCTCTATTTGACTGGTCTTCATTAGCACTCACATCCACTCTCGCAAACACCTCTCTTTATTCACCACCACATCTTTGAGTTGTCACTTGACCTCCATTTAAAACATAACTTCCTCTAACCATCGTTGATGAACTTTATACAATTGACGCTTCTTGACAACCCCGATGAATGGCCTAGATACTGAATATCTCTATGAGCATGCTTCCATCCTAGTAGTATGCATCGAAATACATACTTCTAGTTTTATAGGTAAGATGTCTATGTACTAAGCTTATCCAGCAGTACATCATACAACTAACCCTTTTTTACATACACACTTACATACTCACAAAAATATAGTGTAACTCATGCTCTTGAAGCTTGAAGCTCGAAGCACAACAAGACCCATCAGCATATAACAAGTCAATGATATGTTATCTCAACATCTAAAACCATTAATTTAAAAGATATTTTTCTATTCATTAACTAGTCTTTCATATACTATAATTTTTGCACACAAAATAAATATGAAATATACATTGATTGACACAAATTAAAGATACATGCATAAAACCACCCAATCATGTAGCAAACAAGGACTTTAGAAATCGTCAACAATGGAATATATACATGTTTTCTTCCTCCCAAATGTTGGTAATTTCTGATAATTCCAAACAAAAACTGAATAGAGAATAATGCTTTGTTTTAACACAGGATCTTAACACAGGGAAGCTAAAAATTGTTTCTGGGAAGAACAAAGTGTTTCACATGCACAATAAAAACTTTGTATTCATTAATAAAACTGCCTGATACAAAAGGATCTTCTTCTCAACAGAGCGATTACAACTAGAGACTGCTTCAGATGCAGTTCCAAAAACCTTCACTATCTCTCCTGAAAATTACTCTGTCTCAACTTGCAAAATATTACACTCGCTTCACACTATTGTGTGTATTACATTCAACCTGCTCTAAAAATTGTTCTTACATTCCCTGTGGCAAGTTTTTCCCTTTTTCACTCAAAAAAAAAACTTTTTTCACGTTGTTACGTATGTTTCATTACATTACTCATTCAACAAAAAAAACATAACATATATTGTTTTACTTGTGTCGTAACTCCCATAAAATAAAAAAAAATAATAAACTTAAAATCGTTTACCAACATTCTACGAATCACGTTAAATTTTTTATTAAATGCTTCATTGATAAACTGGCGTTCAAAATGAAACTTTACTGCACATCATGTCATTTGCTACAGGTCTGTACACAACCATTGATCTAATCTGACGGTTGTCAAACCATATCGCACGGACATTTCTGCTGATCTTTATGCTCCGGGGAACGTTTGTTTTGGTAAACCACTCAAGTCACGTGTCAAATGTTGATTGTGATTGATGCCCTTTGAGAAAAACCATTGCTTGGCAAAAAAGCGGTGCGGGGAAGACTGGCTGTTTTTGGAAATAAATGCGGCAGTTGGAATTATAATTTCAACACTTCCCTTTAATTTCAACTGCTGGGTTATCAGTCATACCCAGAAATTTCCTCAAAAACTCAAAACTTTTATGTCACAATGGTTTGGTCAAAATATCTGCAACCTGCTCCTGAGTTCTGCAGTGTTTTAAAAAACTTTCTCCATTGTTTACCAATTCCTGATGTAATGAAACTTTGTGTCAACGTGTTTCGTTCTCTTATGAAACACAGAATTCTTGGATAATGCAATAGTTGAGCTATTGTCACAAAAAATCACAGTTCCTTTTGCTTACTCTTGGCATAAGCTCCTTAACATCCTTCTCATCCAACTTGCTTGACACGCTGCTGCTGTAGCTGCCACATATTCTGCCTCTGTTGTAGACAATGCTACAATAGGCTGTTTTTTAGAAGCCCATGAAATGGCTCCTGAACCCATGTGGAAAACATAACTGGATGTGCTTTTCCGATCATCTACACTTCTAGCCCAATCATTGTCAGTGTATCCAATTAAATCTGAACATTCTGAAGCAGTATATAAAATGCCAAACCTTTTAGTACATTTAACATGCCTCATAATCCTTTTTGTTGCCTGCCAATGTGCTTCTTTTGGCCTCTCCATGAATCTGGAAATCAAACTAACAGCATACATTATATCTGGCCTAGTTGCAGTTAAATACATGAGGTTGCCAACTATGCTTTTGTACAAACTAGGATCAAAATCCTTGTTGTTGTCCTCTTTACTGAGTTTTAATCCCATCACTGTGGGAGTGATAATTGCTTTGCTCTCCTGCATATTAAATCTTTCCAACACTTCATTAACATATTTCACTTGTGAGATAAAAATCCCATTTCCATTTTGTTCTACTTCTATTCCTAAGAAGTATCTTAGCAAACCCATGTCAGTCATTTCAAATTCTTCTTTCATGATTGTTTTGAAATTTTCAATAAAATAATCATCATTACTGTGAAAATAACATTATCAACATATAACACAACAATTAGTATTTTACCATCCTCTTCTTTGATATGGAGGGTGGGTTCTCCCTCACACTTTTCAAATCCATTTTCTAGTAGATAGGAATCTATCCTACTGTACCATGCTCTTGGTGCTTGCTTCAGCCCATAAAGAGCTCTCTTCAATCTGCACACTTTGTGCTCTTGGCCTTTCTTTTCATAGCCTAGAGGTTGTTCAATGTAAACCTCTTCCATTAATACTCCATTTAGGAATGATGATTTCACGTCCATTTGGTAAACTTTCCACTTGTTTTGTGCTGCTATGGACAACACTGCTCCCACAGTTTCCATTCTAGCAACCGGTGCGAAAGTTTCCTCATAGTCTCTCCCATACTGCTGCTTATATCCTTTGACAACAAGTCTTGCCTTGTGTCTTTCTATTTTACCTTTAGCGTTACTCTTGGTCTTGTAGACCCATTTGACTCCAATGACTTCTTTTCCTTTTGGTAGTTCAACCAAATCTCATGTCTTGTTTCTTTCTATGGCATTGATCTCCTCATCCATAGTTTCTATCCATTTCCTATCCCTAATTGCTTCTTCGAAATGAACAGGGTCATCAACATGACAATATAAAGCAAACAAAGAGTTCATACCTTCGTTAGTTGCCTCTTGTTCATAAATGTCACTTAAATTTCTGAACTTCTTACCTCTTTCATTTGGTGTACAAGTGCTTGAAGAAGCACTTGAATTTCCTCCTTGTGGTGTGCTTGGAGAAACACTTTCATTTCTCCTCAAGGGTGTCTCTTGCTGCCCTTGTGTTGGTGCTACTATTTGAGGATGTATTTCAGCCATCTCCTCATCATCTTCATCATGTGACAAATAATTTTTAACATTCATTGTTTTCTCTATGCTTCCATCCCAAGCTTCCTCCTCAATGAACTAAACATCTATACTCACAATAAGCTTCTTGGTGGATGGATTATACAACCTATAAGCTTTGGATTCCTCGTTGTATCCAATGAAAATACATTTCTCCCCTTTGTTGTCCAACTTCTTCCTTAGTTGATCTGGAATGTGTGCATAAGCCACACATCCAAAAACTTTCATGTGGGTGACTCCTTGCTTTGTCCCACTCCATGCTTCTTCCAACACTCTGTTCATGACTACTTTTGTAGGGAATCTATTCAAAATGTACGTTGCACAGTGTACAGCTTCAGCCCAATAATCATTTGGCAAATGCTTTGCCTTTAACATATTCCTCGTCATATCCATGATTGTCCTATTCTTCCTTTCGACAACTCCATTTTTTTGCGGAGTGTAACTTTGATATGTAGCCCACTTTTGTTTTCTACAAGTGCTTTGAAATTGCAAAATTTTTCAAACACTTCACTTTTGTTCTTTAGGAAATAACCCAAGTTTTTCTAGTAAAATCATCAATAAATGTTAGTATATAGTGGTTTCCTACAAGTGATGGAGTTTGCATCGATCCACATAAATCTGAGTGGACAATCTCTAAGGGTGCTTTTTCCCTTATGCTTTTCCCTGATGGAAAACTTTCTCTGTGTTGTTTCCCCAAGATACAACCTTCACAAAGGTTGTTTGGTTTCTCTATCAATGGTAATCCTCTTACCATTCCTTTTCTATTCAACAAGTTAAGACCTCCAAAGTTGAGATGTCCAAATCTCAAGTGCCACAACCAATTTTCATCTTTTGGTTCGCTTTGGAAAGCCTCTTATGTCACTGCTGCTATTTCTTCTCCATTTTTTAAATATGCTTTCATTCTGAGAGGGAACATCCTGTTCCTTGTCATCTTCACTTCAGCAATACATCGATTGTTGGATGCTTTATCCATGATGGTGCATACATCATTCACAAAGAAAACATTGTACCCCTTTTGAACAAGTTGTCCAATACTTAAGAGGTTACATTTCATTCCAGGAACATAATAAACATCTGCTATGGTTTTCTTTTCACCTTTCCTTGTAAAGACATTTACTTCTCCTTTTCCCATAACAGAAACTTTACTATCAGTTCCTAGTGTGACTTGTGACTTCACACTCTGATCTAACTTACAAAATAGAGCTATGTTTCCTGTCATATGGTTACTACAACCGGAGTCTAGAAACCATACATCTTCACTCTTTGCTTCAGTCATATCATAGGCTAAAAACAAATTATCTTGGCTGATATTTTCTCTAGTGAAATTTGCACTAGTTCTATTATTCATATCATGCTACTTCTTCCTACATTCATTTGCATAATGCCCGTATTTTTTGCAATAGTGACATTGGACATTGGATTTATCATACCTTTGTCCTTGAGCATGATGTTGTTCACTTTGTTGGTTGCTGCTTTGGCCTTGGTTCTGATTTGGATTACTACCTCTTCCTTGAGCATTTGTTGGACTGTTTCTTCCACCTCTGTTTTGGCTTCTGCCTCTTCCTCTCTTGTTTCCTCTGCCTTGACCTCTTCCTCTTCCAAAGGACATCTAGGTCTTAAAGGCATGTTCTAGAGATGAGTTTTCATTTCTACTCAATCTCTGCTCATGTGTTATCAATGATGCATGTAGTTCATCAACTGAGAAGTTTGTGAGATCCTTTGTCTCTTCTATGGTGGTGACAATCACGTCGAACCTTGAGGGTAGGATCCTCAATAGTTTCTCCACAATCCTCCTTTCTTCAAGAATCTCTCCATGAGACCTTATCTGTGTGACCAGACCAACCACATGTGTGAAGAATGAGTCAATATTATCTGACTCCTTCATGCAGAGATTCTCAAAATCTCTCCTCAGTAACTGTAGTTTTGTTGTCTTCACTTTCTCCATGCCTTGATAAGCTATCTTGAGAGTTTTTCATGCTTCTTTGGATGTCTTGGCTCCTACTATCCTTGGAAACACACTCTCATGCACTGCTTGATACAAGAAGTAGAGGGCTTTAGAATCCTTCTTCTTATATCTCTTCAACAATTATTTCTTTGACTGAGTCAAATTATTAAACTTATCTTCATCTGCTAGTTCTTCAAAACCATCCTCAACAAATTCCCATAAGTCTTGGGAAGAAAACAAGGCTCTCATAGTTATTGCCAAATAGTCATAGTTTTTTCCATTAAATTGTGGGAGCTGAGTATTACAGATACCCATGCTAGTGTTGGCTCCATCCATTCTTGCACTCTCAACTATGCTTCAAAATACTTGACTGTGTATTTAAAATAACTGACTGTCTTCAACAGTAACACAAAAAACTAGCTTTGAGAAATACCTTGGATTTTTTTGATTGAGTCTTCACTCTGCTGGAGAAGCTGCTGCAGCAAGAAATCCTTCCTTCAGCTTCTTTGACACCTTCAAAGAGCCTAGACAAGCTCTGATACCATGTTGGTAATTTCTGATAATTCCAAACAAAAACTAAACAGAGAATAATGCTCTGTTTTAACACGGGATCTTAACACAAGGAAGCTAAAAATTGTTTCTGGGTAGAACAGAGTGTTTCACATGCACAATAAAAACTTTGTATTCATTAATAAAACTACCTGATACAAAAGGATCTTCCTCTTAACAGAGGGATTACAACTAGAGACTGCTTCAGATGCAGTTCCAAAAACCTTCACTGTCTCTCCTAAAAATTACTCTGCCTCAGCTTGCAAAATATTACACTCACTTCACACTGTTGTGTGTATTACATTCAACCTGCTGCAAAAATTCTTATTACATTCGCGGCGGTGAGTTTTTCCCTTTTTCACTCAAAAAAAAATAAAATCACGTTGCTGCGTATGTTTCATTACATTACTCATTCAACAAAAAAAACATAACATATATTTTTTTACTTGTGTCGTAACTCCCGTAAAATAAAAAAATAAATAAATAAATAATAAACTTAAAATCATTTACCAACATTCTACAAATCACATTAAATTTTTTATTAAATGCTTCATTGATAAACTGGCAGTCAAAATGAAAATTTACTTCACGTCATGTCATTTGATGCAGGCCTGTACACAATCGTTGATCTAATCTGACGGTTGTCAAACTATATCGCACGGAAATTTCTGCCAATCTTTATGCTCCGGGGAACGGCTGTTTTGGTAAACCACTTAAGCCACGTGTCAAATGTTGATTGTGATCGCTGCCCTTTGAGAAAAACCATCGCTCAGCAAAAAAGTGGTGCGGGGAAGACTGGTTGTTTTCATAAATAAATGTAGCAGTTGGAATTATAATTTCAACACCAAAGGTGTAGATTTCTAGATCTACAGATCGATGCTTCGAAGGCTAATCCATAGTTGGACCCACCAGTCCAAATTCAAGAAAATTTAGAAAATCAAATGAAAGGTAAGAAATCTCCAAGGGATTATTTGGTAGCCATGTCTAACAATAGCCATGTCAAAACATTCCTACAATTTTTGTATTCATGGGAAACTCTATATTCGATGTATGCAGATATTAAATCAAGCCCATGATATCAATTTCATCTGAACCATCAAAACTACCCAATGGTCAGACACAGATTTTCCCATCGTTGTGGATGGAGAAATAGGGAGCTCCCCAACCTTTTATTCTGTATAGTTTAGTGTTTCCATTTACATCCCACATAGGAGGGAGCAGTCCTATTCCCTCGGTCATTAGCGATGATCTCTAGTCTGTCATGCTGCCACACCCCAATGCTAGAATACGTAGTGCTGAGATCCATACCGATCGCGGGGCCCTCTCCCTTGCCTCCATTTCAAAACACTACAAAAGAAATTACCCCCAAATTCAAATAATGATTAAATGACACAAATATGCAACGAATCTATACTTCAAAGGCAGAGCTCCACACACAGAAGTTTTCGTGCCCAGATTTGAGAATTCAGGTCAGCGTGTCCATTCACAACATGCAACGGCATAGTCTTCTCACAACAAACCAATGGTGTTGCCTTTCTGTAGCAGAACTCTTCAGTGAGTCGATCCAATCAAACGCACACCACGTGAGCACCACCATGCATGTTTCGATGTATCATTGTGGACATAGTTTCACAAGAAGTACAAATAGGGGTCGAAGACTGCATTCTCATTTGGATTCAGTAGATCCCATCTCGCTCAAATAGTCAAACACATATTGAACATATATATGAACAATAAAATAAAATTTATACTCCAAAACTCTCTCATCTTCCTAGTTCTCTTTTGAGGGAGTCAACCCATAATTGACTTTGATATCAGGTTAGAAATCTGAAGAGATGAGCAAAGAGATTGCACAGCCAACACAAATCACACACTATGTTTATTGATCACATAAAGTAGTTATATATATAAGAAATAGATCACCGACTTCTAGATGATAAGATCCGAAGAAGATAGATCTATGACTCATAGACAACTCACACACATAGGAAATAAGTACTTTCAGATAAACACTTAGGAACACACAATGACACATGGAAGCACTACTTCAAACATTAATTTCCCCAAAAATGACTCCTATCCTCAACCCCTTCCCATAAAATAAAGTAACCTAATAAAAATTAAACTCCGCACAAACCAATTAATCTATACTTTTATATATATATTATTAAACACATATTATGAAAATAATACATTTAAATTTAGTTCAGATGGTAAAAATTTATTGAGAACCATATAATTTAAAGGTGTATAGCCACTTAAATTTAAGGTATTGAAAATGTTTCAATACCTTTTTTATTTAAATAAAATAAAATGAAGAAAAAAATTGGTCCTGTCCTTAAAATATTTTTATTTTCATGGTTTCATATGATTTTTTTTGGTTAATTAATATGTACAATATCGCTTGTTTTTTTTCATAGTTTTATTAATATGTATAAAGTGAGTTTTTAAAGTTATGAGGCAAGGTTTCTTTTTGTCGTTTTTTTAATGGTAGAGGGTCTTACCAAGCTAATAAAAGAGATTATGAGAGATAAATCCAATACATGTATCAAAAGTTTTAAGAATCATAGTGATCCCATATTTGTTATTTGTTGATGATATTTTACATTTTAGGAGAGGTTATGTAATGGATATTATTTACTTTAATTTTATTTCAAATTTATTTTGTAGAGTTTTGGAAATGGAAATAAACATAAATGAGTCTTATTTATTTGTTAATGAAAGAGGATTTGAAAAAAAATTTCCATTAAGATTGAACTTTTGGACAAAGGATCTAAGTGCCTAGGTTTTTACTTAAAGACTAATAATTATAAATTTGTATATTGGATGTGTCTTGTTAAGACGATCGAAGATAGAATCACATGTTGGTGTCATAGGTCATTGTCATGAGGAGGAAATATAGGGTTGTTAAATATAGCTTTAGAAAGTATTCATGTATATTTACTTTTTATTTCACACATTCCAAAAGGCATTTTAGAGAAGATTAGAAGAAAATGTTTCAATTTTCTTTGGTCAGACAGAAGAGTGGAGGAAGGCATATCACTTATAAAGTTGACCATGATAGCTAGATTATGAGCTTGTAGGTTGGGGCTAAAGAATATGTTTGTGTTCAATTAGGATTTAGCAACAAAGAGCCTTTGGAGAGTCTTGAGATTAAAGGTATGTGAGAGAAAGTGATGAAGCCAAATACCTAGAGAATAAAGAACTAGAGGAGTGATTTAGGCAAGAAAGAAATATTCTTAAAGGGACTTCAAATGTCTAAAATGTTTTAGTAAGAATCTTTGACTTACTAGGAAACTAGATTGCTTGGAAAATCAAGAAAGGAAATAAGTTGGTAACTGGTAAGGACCCTTGGATTGATTGTAAACGGAATTACAAACTTTCATAACCTCTTATTTTGTCACTTCATTAGAAAGGATTAGCTAAAATAGAAGATGTTGTGGCACATGTGATTTATGGTAGTGGCATACAAGGACATAAATCTACAAAGGATTTGGAGCTATGAGATGATCAAGCTATTGAATAGACCCAATAAATTAATTTATTAAAACACAATACCATTTGTTTACACAATCATGATGATCAATTAAAGTGGTCAATGAACCAAGCTACAAGGGTGCTAAATGCAATGCTAGGTTATGATTCTAAATATAGTGAATGGGATGGTACAATGAGACTATGGTGGTGGAAAGTAGTGTGGAAATTGGTTTTTCCTCAAAAAAGTAGATTTTCTTTCTTTGGCTTGTGTTGGAAAACAAGGTGTTAATGTGAAACAATGATATGAAAACGAATTGGATTGGACTTGGATGGTATTATTTGTGTATGTAAATAAGAAAAAAGGTGGACCACTTATTTGTACTTCCATTGTTTTCCAAGGTTTTTTAGATGGAGGTGCTTCAAAGTTATAATGGACAAGTTTAATTGGACAAAGTTTCTCTATTGGAATGCTTGGAATCTTGGTTTTTAAATATATCCCTTTCCTCTATCAAAGCTCTACCTTGTATGTTATGTGGATAATTTGGCTCACTATGAACAAGTCTATAGTCAAATGAAAATAAACACTTGTAGGAAGGTTATCAAATCAAATAAGGCATTCGTTTAGACAAGGTAAGAAACCCCCCAAACAAACTATTCAAAGAATATTATAGGATCCCTAGGATGGATCATACCAAGCCCTAGAGCTTCTACAATAAATCTTGTTAATTTACACCAAGGGTTTGGGGAGCTGGAGCTTTACTCTTTTGGATAATGCTTATTATTTATCATTAAAGTATGGTGCAAGTTTTGGTCCTAACAACATTACTGAGCTCCATGAACTTTAGATCTTACTCAAAATAACAATAGACAAATAGGTAAGGAGACTGCATGTTTCGAACTCAAAATTTCTTATGGATTTGGCAATTAAGAAAATCCAAATTCAAAAATTTGTTTTGGACCTAGACGTGGGAAGTATTGTGCGTTTAAGAGCATTTTTTAAGGATATTTCCTTTGTTCATATATACAAGAATATTAATCGCAGAGAAGTAAAATTATCCAAAGAAGCTCTTAGGTCGGAGGAAGGGACATTGATTATGCAAGAATATAGGGATTCAAACCCCTTGGAAGTGGATGTTCTAACTCTCTTTTGAGTCTTTTCTTATTTTCTTGTGGTGTTAGTTCAAATATCTTGATTGTCACGGAAATATAGCTTTTAGTTTTAAGTATAATAATCAGTTTTGATGAAAGTCTTAAAATATAGTCATTTTTATGGTTGAAAGGCTAAATGTAATATTTTGATGTTGTAGGTGGTGGACAATGATGATCTTTTGAACTAAGCCAACAACCTAGTATAATTGTATTTTGATTTCTCTTATGAAATATCAAATATATGGATTTAATTGAGGTATGCTATAGATGGTGATGTGGTCATTCTAATGTCTTTTCATAAAGTGTTACAATGTGTTTATGTTGTAATGAGCTAACTAGGTTGATAATTAATTGTGGAAGGTCCTTCATTTTTGTCACTTGAATTATATTTTGTTTATTCAACCATTTGTGTTGGCTATATGATATTCTAGGCTTTTCTTAATTTTGGCCTAAGGGCCTTGTTATCATTTAGTTTATCTTGGATGTGTCAAGTAGACCTAACGTCAAATTAAGGGTATTGTTTAATATGTCATGAACACATGTGATATGTCAGAAATTCACTGAGTGAATCCCTCGTGCATTGTGTTTTTCAGTTGATTTGGTCAATATTGATCACTTATGAGGAGCCCAAGCCATGCATACTTTAGGAAAACTCTAGAATGTGGACCTATTCTTCATGTAAAGACCCTAGAAGGAACAAGAATCTTATAAAAAGACCACCTTCAAATAAGATTGATAGATTTTGGATATAGTTGGATAGATTTCACTTAATCTTGAACATGTTTTTATTCATTCAAGGAGCGCGTAATATGCATATTTTTATCCATTTGCCCAATTTTCTTATGGAGATTCAAGAGGACTATTAACACTATTGACAACCATCATATTAAAGGCAACATTGAGAGGAACAAACCCTAAAGAGAAAGAACTTAGATCCATCTTACCATTTTTATTGAATAAGTAGTTCTAGAAGGGCTTCTACTTGGTTTCATGAGTAATTATATGGTTTCTTATTGTAGAGTAGCAAAAATGTTTTTTTACCTGTTTTGTATGCAAAAACATTTGAAATGGACCAAGTCCTCTTCTTTTTAAATTTGGTTGATCCATTAAAGAGAACAAGTTACAAGTACATTTTATTCTCCTCTCTTCAATCCCTTCTTAGCTTATTTTCTCACTTAACTTACTAGTATTAAAACACTATTTCTTATTATCTATCATTAACATACCAATTTTCAAATTAGTATCAAAGTAATACACACTTATTATACAAAGTGTCCCATAAAAAAAGCTTAATATATAGAATTTATTACATAGCTTAAATAAACTTGAATTTATTTCTTCTTATTAAATTTATATTTCTCCCATTGTGTATTCATTATTAAACAACTTAATTTTGTAAATATGGTAAATTTTTCATTTTATTTTTTAAAATAATTTCAATATAAAATTTTAGCTTTGTTTTTAAAAATATTCAATATTTAACCATATTTTTCACTTTATTTTTAAAATAATTTTATTTTTAACAATTATATAAATACAACTGCATATTATTATTATTTTTTTTTCATTCATAAATTTTAACCTATATACTTTTCTTGATATTAAATTATCCCATCAAATATAATAATCTTTTTTGTAATCCTATCACCGAGAACAATTAGATTCATCTCAGTGGAGACCAGTAGATGCAAAGCAAACCGAAGGCAATCAAGGAAGGATGCGGATGTGGCCCCCCTGAGACATATGCAACTCAAGTGCCCCAAATAATGGAGGAACTTTCGAACATGGCGATTCGTATTTCCACCAAAAAATTTTAATTAATGCTCAGTGACATGTGGGGGAGATAAAGAAATATAACGCGCCGGTCATGACTCTCTCATCTTTATTTCTGTGTAACGGAAACCCGACCTAGGTTATATAAATGCCTCAATGATTGCGAAAGCAGAGGGTGTTTCTGGATATACAACCCCACCATTGCTGGATGGTTACGCGTTCGCCATTAATGTGAAAAACCACTGGACAAATTGACTCCTTCTAGGCATCCGATCCTTCCTCTCATTCTGCGTAACGAAATGTGGAGGATGTTTTTGATGCGCCCTGCAAATTGGAAAAGGGAAACCCTATACCTATACCTATTCAACTGCCCAACCAAATCTAACCCAACCCATGAACAAACCCCGTAGCCCCAGCACACGATAAAAGTATAACCTGGATTCCACGAATATTCCCACTGTTTTACTACACCAAGTTGCACTGCTCAAATATTCCATATTCTAAAATTGTGTTGGAATTTTCATTGTTTTCCAGATAAATGTGTAGTCTTGTTAGACTATGGGCAATAATAGTCAGCAATAGAATTTGAGAGGCAATTTGTTAGGATAATTTGCTCATGAAATACAATTAACAAAACCGTCAAAATCCTTCCTCTAAATTATTAAAACTAGCGTATAGACCTGTTTTCAAATTCCAACCTTGCGTCCCTATGTTGAATTGGAAGGCTCGAAAAAATCATAAAAGATTGGTCTTTCTTTCATATTTATTGATCTAAATTATCTCGGCACGTTACACCAGTCGTTGAAAAAGTGAACACATGCGCTTTTCAAAGCCTTACCACATCAATGGCATTGTCATTGTCTAAATATAAGACACTTTGGAGTTTCTCACCGGAATTTGATTGATTCTTTTTAGGTTTAAATTATGCTTTTATTCATATATATGAAAAATATGGTGAAAATTCATGAAAAACTCAAATTACAAAATTTACAACTAAAACTTATAATTCTAATAATTTTTTACAAAATTCTAAACAATTTTAACTAAACATATTTAGAAACCTTATAAAAAAATTAAGGTAGAAACTACGGCTCAAAGAATTTGTCGAATGCAAGTCAATCTTATCTTTTGAACTTGCATTAGGAATGATCAGCGAATATATTATTGGTTAGAATTACTTGGTGGGTTGTGGAATATAATGGCAACAAACAACCTCATACTTTAACTACATATTATAATGCTTTAGAATCCGATTCTAAAGTGGAAACCTATAACGAAGTTAATATAAAATGGAAACGAAAGTAAATCCTTCCGTCATGTTCTTTAGGTTGCATTTTAAGAAAACAAACGATTAAATGCAAAATGCTTTGAGACTTTGTCGTTACCACCTGAATTGCACTATTTTGTCTTAGAATCTAGAAGAAAACACGTAGGGAAAGCTGACGTGTACATGGTAAATCATGGATTAAATATAAAAAGGGTTACGTGGATTGGTTTAAATTTGTTTTAGTTTTTTTTATACGAGTTGTTTTTATTGTTATTTTTGGGAAGTTTTTTTTGGGTTTTTTAGTTTAATTTTTCCAAAATCTATTAGGAATTTATGAAATTACTAGTTAGATAGATAATTTTGCATATGGAAGTGCTCTAAGTTTTGAGGGGGCTGATCTATATTACAGTCAAACCATTTACTAACATAAATCAAATTCACTTTATCTTTTTTCACCAAATTTTACACCTAAAAATCCAAAATCACCATTAAAAATAGTTTTTTTTTTATATTATATTTTAAAAACCTGTTTTATAAAAATAATTAATTATAAATAATTAATAATTTAAATCTTGTTATATTTATTATATCAATGTGTGCACATTGTTCAATTATAACTCCAATAACTAACCAAATATACATGCAAACATTGATTACCATATCACAGTTTATATAAATATCATATAGATATTTTATAATACCGCTTATTTATATCTGAGGAAAATTTAATAATTGTTTATTTTAAGGTTGTATAAAATCTATTCTTTGTAATTTCATAAGATTATTTATTTTTTATTTTTAATTTTTTTAGTAATTTTTAATAAATAACTTATATAAAATAATATTTTTTTTTTACTGAATTAGTCAAGATTTAAAAAAAAATTGGTTTATTATTGTATTCACGACGTTTAAAAAAAATTGTTTTAACTTTCAACAATCCAATTTTTATTAATATTATTATATTATTATATATATAATAACTTATTAAAATATTTTTCTATAAAAATTATAGGCATAATGATTGGTGTAAATGTTCCAAGTTAAAGAACATTTAAATTGAGTAATACTTATATAACTACAAATTTTTGTAATAAGGAATCAAATCTGAGTTAAATCAATTTTGTCACTAATGCTCAGGGTCAAGTCTTTATATTAGGTAGGTATAAAGAAGATATGAAGGTACTATTCATAAATCTAATCAAGGAGAACAAATAATAAATGCAAATAAGCAAAGAAGAAAATAAATACAAGCAAGTGGAATAGGTAGAAAGAAGATCCACACATTGGGATGTATTTTTTATAAATCCTTACAGCAAAAGAATCAAGAAGTGATACTAATTGGAATTATTTCTCCTCTAAAATATTTTTCCATAAGAATTAGAAGCATAATTATTTGTGCACATGTTCCTAAGTTGAATAACATGATTTTTTGTCAACAAAAATGAATGTTTAATTGAATAATATTTATATAACTGTGATTTTTGTAATAAGGAATGAAACCTAAGTTAAATCAATTTTGATTGCTAGTGCTTAGGGTCAGGTCTTCATATTAGGTAGGTATAAAGAAGACATGAAGGTATTATTCATAAATCCAATCAAGCAAAACAAACAGTAAAGGCAAGCAAACAAAGAAGAAAATAAATACAAGCAAGTGGAGTAGGTAGGAAGAAGATCCACACATTGGTGTGTATTGTTTTATAAATTCTTGCAACAAGAGGATTGGGAATTGATACTACTTGGAATTGTTTCTCCTCTAAAATATTTTTTTATAAGAATTGTAGTCGTAATGATTGGTGCACATGTTCCAAGTTAAATAACATTATTTTTTGTCAACAAAATGAATGTTTAAATTGAGTAATACATATAATTGTGAATTTTTGTAATAAGGAATCAAACCTGAGTTAAATCAACTTTGATCGCTAGTGCTCAGGGTCAAGTCTTCATATTAGGTAGGTATAAAGAAGACATGAACGTACTATTCATAATTCCAATCAAGCATAATAAACAGTAAATGAAAGCAAGCAAAGAAGAAAATAAATACAAACAAGTGGGATAGGTAGAAAGAAGATCCACACATTGGTATGTATTGTTTTATAAATCCTCGTAGCAAGACAATCAAGAATTGATACTAATTGGAATTGTTTCTCCTCTATGAGTAGTAAGAAAAGTCACCACAACCAAAGATTTTGATCTTCAATGCCTACTACTAAGATGTAATTTCAATAAATAAGTGATACATGTACTCATGAGCTCCATAAAAATATGATTTTATTGTATAAAAAAGTAATATTTTTTTCATGAGCTATCATGATATGGGGAAATTACTAACATTTCTTTTTCTTTCTTTTAAATTGTTATGTTATATATAAAAATAACACACACGCATATTAAAATAAAATATATTATGAAAAGTTTCCTTATTGTTCTATTAAAAGAAAAAATTTGTATTTCAAAATTAACAAATAATTTAGTTTTTTTAATTTCATTGATATGGAAAATAATTTTATGGCTTTCTATTATGGGAAAATTTTAAGTTCTCTTTAAAGGTAATGAAGACTTCAATTTCATGTGTCCTAGTGACCACAATCAATGAGTGAGTTCCAAATTCCCAATAGGCTATACATGTGACATAACCCACAAAATATTTGCTTTCCGGTAACTGCAACCTTGGATACGCACTGATCACCGCATATTTGTAACACCTTTTCCATGTCCATATATTACATTGGATGATGACAGTTAGATGCGCTTCAAATCATCAACATTGTTGTAACTGGAATTTGGAAAGCCTGGAATTTCACATCTCCTTTGTTGTTAAATGAAAAGTAGATTATAGCGATGCATTTTTAATGCTTTTCATTTTACATTTCAAAAAAAATCATAAATGTGAAATATTGTTTTTATTAGGATATTGTTCTATGCATAAGATAGTCGAGGAAGTGGGAGATCATTGAGGATATGGTTTTGATATTGTATTATGCATGTGATAGTTGAGGATGTGGTAGAAATTTTAAATGAAAAAGGTGAAACTAGCACAACCACATTAATAAATGTGGTTGATGTACCTCAATGGGCATATATCAAACACATGCACAACCACATTAGTAAATGTAGTTGATACACACTCATAAACATATATCAACCACACTATAATTATTAGGTCTATGATATGGATTTATATTTTACTAACATAATATTAATTAATATATAATATAAAATTATTAATAAGCATAAGTTAAGTATTCAACTAAGTGGGTAACTTTCATTAACATGAAACCTAGAGTATATGATATGTTAAATATAATTAGTATTATATTAATATTGTTAATGCTCCGATGTGTTTATTTAATATTAATATTTATTAAATTGTTAAATGTCATGAAATGCTCCACCATATATTATAAACCTATATATTAATCCTAATATAATTGTATATTATAAAATCCTAATACTTAAACCCTATATTATAAAACCCAATATTATGAACCCTAATATTAAACCCAATATTATGACCTTATGTATTAAACTTTAATATTATAAATCATATATATTAAGCCCTAATATTATAAACCATATATATTAAACACTCAATATTATAAATCCTAATATTAAACCCAATATTGTAAACACCATATATTATAAACCAAATATGATAAACCATAATGTATAAAAACTCAATATTGTAAAACATAATCTTAAATCCAATATTGTAAACCTTATATATTAAACTCTAATATTATAAACCTTATATATAATCCCTAATTATAATAACCATATATAATAAAACCTATATATTAAGAACTTATATTAAAACCCTAATATTAAACTCAATATTATAAATCCAATATTAAAAAGCCTTATATAGTAAATATTAATATAAAAACCCTATATATTTAAATCATAATACTATAAAAACATATATTAAACCCTAGATATATTAAACACCCTATAGTTCTAATAATTATAAATCCTAATATTAAACCTAATATTATAAACCCCAATATTAAAAACCCTAATATTATAAACCCCGATGTTATAAATCCTAGCACAACAACATTAGTTAATGTGTTGCATCGATAGACATATATCAAGCACACGCACAACCACATTAGTAGATGTGGTTGAATAATTTTGTAATGTCGCATTGAGACGTTAGATAAATTGCAATGTAATGTAAAATTGCCACTTTGTGAGATAAATTTATGTACCATTTCGATGTCACAACATGTATACTATAAACACGATATTATCAACCCTCTATTATAAACTAAATATTAAAATGTTAAACCCAATATTATAAACCTAATATTAAACCCAATATTATAAACCCTAATTTTATAAATCCAAGTGATATAAATCCAAATTTTACAAACCTAACACAAGTATATTAGTTAATGGGTTGATATAGACTCATCAGTGTAGATCAAACACATGAACAACCACAATAGTAAATGTGGTTGAATAAGTTCATAGTGTCGCATTACAATGTTGGATAGATTTATGTACCATCTTGATGCCACAACATGTATGTTATAAACCCTATATAGTAAACCCTAATATTGTAAACCAAATATATTAAGACTTATTTATTAAACACCTAATATTATAAACCCTAATATTAAACTCAATACTATAAACCCCAATATAAAAAACCCTATGTATTATAAACCCAATATAAAAACCCAAATGTTATAAAGCCTAGCACAACCACATTAGTAAATGTGGTTGATATACATCGATTGATGTATATCAATCACATGCACAATTACATTAGTAAATGCAGTTGAATGATTTTGTAATGTCACATTACAACATTGGAGAAATTGTAATATAATGTTACATTGCCCCAATGTAACATTTATTTATGTACCATTTCAGCATTACGACATGTTTGATTATTAATATTAATCAACAATATTAAACCATGGCAAATTATTTAAACATCAACTATAAAGGTAAACTTTGTTTGAAAATTATAACGCTAGTATCAAAACCTAATATTATAAACTCTAATATTAAAAACCCAATATTGTAAATCCAATATATTATAACCCTATATATTAAACCCTAATATAATAAACCAATATAATAAACCACATATATTAAACACTCAATGTTATAAATCTTAATACTAAACTCAATATTATAAACCCCAATATTAAAATCTCATATATTATAAACCCTATATTTTAAACCCTAATATTATAAACCCAAATACTATAAACCCTATATTATAAAAACCAATATTATAAACTCAAATGTTATAAACCCTAGAACAACCACATTAGACGTAAATATGGTTTAATAATTTTGCAATGTCACATTGCAACGTTGGAGAAATTGTAATGTAATGTAACATTGCCACAATATTTGTCACATTGCAACATTGGATAGAATTATGTATCATTTTGACATCACAAAATGTTAGATTGTTAATAATAATAAATAATATTTAAACATGGTTTTTAAATTTTAACTTAGTTTGACTACGTTTGAATATTAATAGTAATCAATAATATTAATAGAGGGTTTTGTTTGACCGAAGTTGAAGAGTGTTGAGTGTCAAACATAGTCAACCACATTAGTAAATGTGGTTAACTAATTTTGTAATGTCATATTGTGACGTTGGATAAATTACAATGTAATATAACATTGTGATAATAGTTGTCACAATGCAACAATGTTTGTCACATTGCGATGTTTGTCACATTGTGAGGTTTGTCACATAGCTTAACCAAGTTCAACATGTGTGAACATAGTTTGACTATTTTGACCATAGTTTTCTATGATAGATTATGGTTGTCTATATTGATAATGAAAGGCTATGGTTGTCCATGTTTTACCATGGTGACCTAGGTTGACCATATTTGACTATATTAACAATGTTTAACCATGTTGAGCATGGGTTGACCATGGTTGACCTATATTTTTCATGGTTCAACGTGACTAACCATGGTTGATGTAGGTGAACCATGTTGAATAGAATCAACTATGGTTGACCATGGTGACCAAAGTTAACTATGGTCAATCATAGTCAACCATGGAGATCATAGTTGATTATGGTTGACCTTGTTTAGACTATGGTTGACAATGTGTGACTATTGTTAACATTTTTAAACATTGTTAACTATTTTAAACATTGACATTGAATATTATAAACCATAATATTAAGCCCAATATTATAAACCCAAATATTATAAACCTTATATTATAAACCCAAAAGTTAGAAACCCTAGCAAAATCACATTAGTAAATGTGTTTGAATAATTTTGTAATTTCACATTACAACATTGAAGAAATTGTAATGTAATGTAACACTGTCATAATGTTTGTCACATTGCAATGTTGGATAGATCTATGTACCATTTTGGCATCATATCATGTTTGATTATTAATGTTAATCAATACTATTCAAATATGGTCAACTATTTAAACATGGAAAATAACGGTTAACTTTGTTTGACTATGTTTAATTAATGTGGTTGACTATGTTTGGTTGTTAATATTAATCAATAATATTAATAGGAGATTATGTTTGACCAAAGTTAAAGAATGACGAGTGTCAAACATAGTCAATATGGTTGTTAACTAATGCTTTAATGATGAATTATGGTGTTGGATAAATTGCAATGTCATGTAACATTGTGACAATGATTGCCACAATATGACAGTGTTTGTCACATTGCAAGGTTTTCCACATGGCTTGACCATGTTCACCATGGGTGAACATGGCTTGACTAATTTAACCATGGTTTAGATAGTTTTCTATGATATATTATGGTTGTCTATATTGATAATGGAAGGCTATGGTTTCCCATGTTTTACCATGGTGACCTCGATTTCCCATATTTAACGATATTAAAAATGGCTGGCCATGTTGAGCATGGGTTGACCATGGTTTTTAAAGGTTGATTATGGTGATTATTCTTCATATTCTTGCCAACACAAAAACTTGAAAACAAGAATCATTACCCTACATGGAAGGGAAAACTGGAATGATATTCATCTACTTGAAAGATTAAAAATCAAAATTGAGAGAAGGATGGCATCTCTTCCTTTCCTCCCCTCCTCTCAAAATGTTTACATCCTGATGATGGCTCCTGTTATGGACTTGAAACCTCGATTGAAAATGATTATTGTGGATAAAACTTTTGGAAACAATTCTTTAGATTATGTGGACTATGGTTGACCAATTATGACCATGATTTGACCATGGTTGAATGAATATATATATATATATAATATATATAATATATATATATATATATATATATATATATATATAGTATATGTTTGTTGTTACAATGATTTCTGCTAACTCTATATCATTACTAACTTGTTTCTAAAAGTACATTTTTTCTTATTGTTATCTAAAGATTGTTATAATATCATAAGAAAAAAATATTTACATATAGATTGTGAAAGAAATCTTAATAAACTATTCTCTCATTATAAAACTATTTAAAAAATAATTCTAGAAGATTTATACATTTAACCATGGGAAACATAGGTAAAGCACAAACAATCATGGTCATATTTGGTCAACCATAATAACCATAATCAACCTTTTAAAACCAAGTTAGCCCATGCTCAACATGTCCAACAATGGTTAGTATGGTCAAACATGGTCAACCTAGGTCACCATGGTAAAACATGGTCAGCTGTACCCATTCATTATCGATATAGACAACTATAATCTATCATAGAAAACTATGGTGAACCATGGTCAAATTAGTCAAACAATGTTCACCCATGGTTATACCATGCTCACCCATAGTCAATGTTTAAAAATGTTAACAATAGTCACACATTGTCAATCATAGTCAACTCTATTCAACATGGTTAACCTTAAATTAAATGTAACAGATAAATAGAGGAAGAAAAATGTCTTTTTCTTTCCCATATATATGTCTTTCTCTTTCCTATATATATCAGTTGAAGGAATAGAACTGTATTCGTAGCGAATGTATTCATATGGATTAAAGAAAATATATGTATATAATTAATATATTCGAGACATTCATGTATTAAGATATACATTCAAGAGTAATTTGTTAAGACCACAATTTACACAATGTTACAATGAACTATTTGGAATCGTTCAGAGAAAACTCCTGAGCTGGATATTTTGTATTTAAATGATTTATTTCATGCAATATTATAACACATTTGCATTAATATTTTTTTTTTGTTGTGAAAGGGATAATAGAACATATATAAAATAAAGATATTAATTGTCTACATATTTACCTGTATTACAAATATTAAAATAAAACTAGTCAGTAAAATGTGAATCTCATGGACATAATTTAGTTAAAAGGTTGACGACACAACCTATCGTTACTAGCTCATTAACATGTAAGTATTGTACATGCTCGTTAAATAGAAATCATTGTAAGTAGATATATATTAACTCTTTATATGTTGCTTATTTGTAATAAATGCCAAGACCTTATTTTGATCTTTGAATATGGACAACAAATGAGGAGACATATTCTCATAGAACCAAGAGAATAATATCATGTATTATACAATGATGACAATATAAATAAATATAAATAATTAAATATGAAATTTTGAATGGAATATTGTGCTTGAGATAACAATCAATTATATATATATATAAAACAAATTTTATAGCATGTAGTATATTGTAATGAAAGTTATTTATTTAAATACATTTGTTTAACAAAAATAATAATTACATATTTATATATATACAATTGCATATTCATAAATAGAAAATTTAAGAGTTAGAGGATGGGTATTTTAAATCGATGGGGTGGCAGGCGTCCTTCCTAACCACCTTTGCCCCATGGGCATGCAACTTAAACGAGCATTTTTTGTGAGCATCTAGAATAGGGTTTAAAGGATCTTTTCAACTTGCCATAGTTTCTTCAATCCATGCTTCATTCAAAAACAATTTACAGTCTTTACGCCCCATATTAGCTAGGTAATCCGCTACCTTGTTTCCATATTACGTAACATGGGATGCATGCATATTGAAGGTTGTTGAGAAAATCTCAGATACATGAAACACTACATTCTAATCTCTAGCTTAGATAGCTTTCTATCTGTGTTCCATGTAGGAGCTTCTTTATAGTTTCAATAACCAACTAATAATCACCTTTTTATCTCTAGATTTGGATAGCTTTCTTCAGTTTCAACCATTAATCCTCTTTCAAGATCCAAGAATTCCACATTATTGTTGCTATATATCCACATTTCACTGAGAAGATATTTAAAACCCTACATTCCTAGTCCTGTAAAATACCCTCTTAGTTAGCCTAATTAGGATTGCCTTTAGTAACACTATCAAAATTGAGTTTAATAAATCCCTTAGTGGGAGGGGATAAAAAGGATAGGGAAGAAATCACCTAAAAAGGGGTCTTATATATTAGGGAGAATATCATAAAAGGATAATATTTAGATTAGAGATGGTCCCAACCTCTAAGGGCTTGCCTTCCAGTCATCTTGGGACCATGATTTGTTGAGAATAGTCTCCTATATATGCTACTTCACTTCCACATATACATTTTTCCTCTGAGGATTTTTTCTTGAACATCCTTTTGTTCCTTTACTTTCAAAGGATCCACAAAATGAAACTAATATCAAAAGTCCAAGATCATTAATGATAGGGTTTTTGAAGATATTAGGCCACCATAGCTCAGTTAATTCCACTATACAATTACAATTGTGATCTGAAGAACCGAAAAGAGCCAGTAATGTATCCCAAAGTTGAAGCGTGAAGGGGCATAGGTTCAAAATTTTCTCGATTGACTCCTTTTGGTTCCAAGTTACAAAGAGAACATAGTGAGGGACCCAAAAACCTTTTATTCTTTATTTGGTCCCATGTGAGGATTCTACGACGGTCAAGGAAATAAGCTGCTTTTGTCCAGATTTTCCTCCATAAATGTTCTTTGTAGTTATTCTAATATCTGATCAAGAGAGAGTAAGCTTTATTTATACTGAACATAACTCCATATGAGCTTATCCTGATCTTGAGAGAAATTTATTTTCTAGTGTTGAATCTCATTGGAAAGAATAGGTCAGGAAGATAGAGTTGGGTAAGATGGGCAATGTTCAATTCTTTTTGAATCCTGCCAAACTCTAGATTCTTGAAAAGGCTTCAATAAATATGCCACTATAAGATATTAATGTTTGGTAGTTAATGCCTAAAAATCCCTAAGCTCAACTCAATCCCCTATTCTAGTTATTTGTTGTCATGCATCCTTCCAAAAAAGTGCACAACTTCCATCCATGATTTCCCAGAGAGCATAATGTTGGATCAAATTGTTGATTGACCACTACAAATTCCAAATGGATGATCCAAGTGGGTAACCAATTGCTTGTAATTTCTCAACTAGGGAGGAGTGTTGCCCATATTTCTGGTCCCAAATTTTTTTCCACAACTTTGATCCACCCTACATTCAATAACACCATAATTTTTCTCCTAAAACATTGTCCAAGATTTTCAAATCCCTCTAACCTAAACACCCTGCTAGTTTAGGGAGGAAAGTTGTATCCCAAGCCACATGCGACCAATTATTTTCTTTTTTTCCTCCTCACCACAAGAATTCTTTTTAAAAGGAGGTAATAGTCATGAAGGTGACTTTGGGAAAGCCAGAGCATATAATTGGTAAACAGACCTAGCTTGCAACACTAAATTGAAGATGATGAAGCAGCCTGTTAGGCTCAATGATTGAAATTCCCAAATATCTAGCTTATTAGATACCATTTGGAGAATACTTTTCCAACATGTTGATCGCAGAGAGTTCTCGACTAAGAGGGATCCCAAGTATTTTGATGGAATGGACCTGATTTTGGAGTCCAAAAGGTGGGCCAAATGGCATTGGATTTTCACATTATTTTTGAAGAAATAAATATTAGATTTTTCTCCAATTATTAAAGTACCAGAGGCCTCCATTAAAACATTAAGGATAGATTTAAGAGCCATGGATTCTCGTATCGTAGGCAAGGAAAAGATCATAATATCATCAAAAAATTGTTGATGGTTATAGGTAGGTCATTTCCATATAAATGGAGCCCATGAAGAGTAGCCAAATGACCAACAACTTTGAGAAATATACCTAGACCCTCTCCATCTAGGATAAAAAGGAAAGGCAATATAAGATCTCCCTAATGGAGAACCCTGGATAGATTAAACGAGTAGGTAGGGGATCCATTCAAGAGGATGGAATAAAAGGGCGAAGAGATTAAGTATTGGAGTCAATATTCCCAAGGAGAAGAGAAACCAAAGCCATGGAGGATGGACAAGAGATATTGTCAATTTAATCTATTAAAGAAGGTCTATTTTAATCAACCATTAGAGAAAATTTGAGGTCTAAATGGGCCTCAAAACAAAAATGTACAACCAAAGTGAAATTTTTAAGACTCAATAGGAATAAAGGGATGATTTAAACATAGGGATGATTCAACCATTTTTGTTAAAAAGTAAAAAGAATAACAAAAAAAACTACATTTCTTCAACTCATATTTTTCAACTTAATCTCCCTATAGTTTTTACTCAAATTCTGAGCAGGAGGCATTTTGGATCATAATTAATTCCTATTGAGGAATACCCATGTGCATACAATTCGATTTGGACCCACCATACGAAAAATGAGAAATACATATGAAAAAACATGAATTTCATGTATTTCCATTTTTCGTGTAGCAGGGTCCGTAAAAGTATGCAAACATGGGTATTACTCCTTGGATATGAAATTAATTATCATACAAAGAAATTGCTTCCGCTCGAAATTTGAGTAAAACCTAGGGGAAGAAAAGTTGAAAAAGTAGGTTTTTCTTTTTTGCCCTCTAAAATTCGATGATTGTAATCTAATCTTATTTTATTATTTCCAATATTATTATTTTATAATATTCCTTAGGAGGCCCATTTTAGACCTCAAAATTTCTCTAATGCTTTTAGCTCTCTTCAATTTTTTTCAAGGAGTAGATTATTTCATGGGCATCGATAATCCCATTAAAAATTTATCATCCTTCCACAAAACTAGTATATTCAAGAAAGACAAATTTATTTAAGAGAGGCTTGAGGTGGTTTATGATAAAATAATATACAATTTTGTAAACTACATTACAAAGAAAAATAGGCCAAAATTTGCTCAAATCCTCTAATCTACTAATCTTCTGTATTAACGTAATAAAAGTGGCATTAAGCCCATACCATACCTTATTTAATTGGTGATATTATTCCACCAATGCATGGAGTTACTATCCAATAAATAGTCAATAGGTTTGAAAGAAGTATGAAGTAAAATCGTGAGGTCCTAGGGCTATTTTTAGGAATTTCCATTACCACTTCCTCCACTTCGCAAAAGAGACCTCCCTCATTAAGGCTTCATTTTTTTTCCATGACTATGAGATTAGGAATGTGTTCCATAATGTAATGAATATCAACTAACTCTACAAGGGCAATTAACAAGGCCTAATAAACCAAAACTAAGGCACGTTACAGCAGTCGTTGTAAAAGTGAACACATGCGCTTTTATTTAGGACTATGGGAACGAAATTGACAAAATCAAAATATTATTGGAACATGTATATGAAGGGTTGATGAGCAAGTTGAAGTAAACGATCGTGTTGTATCACTCAAACTAAAAGCGTCACCTAAGAGAATGCACGATTCAAAGGCTCACCACATCAATGACATTGTCATTGTCTAAATATAAGACTTTTTGGAGTTTCTCACCGGAATTTGATTTTTTTTTTAGGTTTTAAATTAATATTTTTTTATTCATTAATTATATGAAAAATGCTGAAAATATGAAAAACTCAAATTACAAATTAGTACAACTAAACTTAATAATTGTCTAATCATTTTTTACAAATTCTAAACCATTTTACTAAAAAATATTAAAAAACCTTTTTATAAAAAATTTTAAGGGAAAACTTACGGACTCAAAGAACTTGTCGAATGCCAAGTCAAATCTTATCTTTTGAGTTTGCATAGGAATGATCAGCGAATATATTATTGCTTAGAATTACTTGGTGGGTTGTGTAATATAATGGCAACAAACAACCTCATACTTTAACTACATATTATAATGCTCTAGAATCCGATTCTAAAGTCTAAAGTGGAAACCTATAACGAAGTTAATATAAAATGAAAACAAGAGTAAATCCTTCCGTCATGTTCTTTATGTGGCATTTTAAGAAAACAAGCGATTAAATGCAAAATGCTTTGAGACTTTGTCGTTACCACCTGTATTGCACTATTTTGTCTTAGAATCTAGAAGAAAACACGTAGGGAAAGCTGACGTGTACATGGTAAATCACGGATTAAATATAAAAAGGGTTACATGCGCTGGTTTGAATTTGTTTTAGTTTTTTTATATGAGTTGTTTTTATTGTTATTTTTTGGAAGTTTTTTGGTGGGATTTTTAGTTTAATTTTTCTAAAATTATTCAGGAATTTATTGAAATTACAAGTTCAATAGGTAATCTTTGCACAATGGAAGTGCTCTAGAGTTTTTTGGAGTGTTGAATCCCTAACAAAGTGAAAAGAACTAATTTTAAACTAACATAAATCAAATTCCACTCATCTTTTTCTACAAAATTTACACTAAAAACCAAAAAATCACATTAAAAATAAGTCATTTTCTATATTATAATTTTAAACAACTATTTTTTATTCTAAATAAATAAATAAATTAATTTAAAATTTTATACATACTTTAGTATATCAATTTGTGCATATTGTTCCAATTATAACTCTAAATATACTAACAAATATAACATGCCAACAATTGGATTTTACGAATATCAGTTTAAATTTTTTTCGTAATTGTTTTAAATATAATATATCTTTTATAATGAAAAATATTTTTTTTTTTAACTTTAATTAGTCCCCACATTGCACAATTGAAATATAAAAAAAAATGAGTTTAATTTATTGATTGTTATTATAAGGTGAAATGGTTTAAAATTTTTACAATACAATTATATATATATATACTATATATATATATATATATATATATAACTTTTAAAATATTTTTCTATAAAAATTATAGGCATAATTATTGGTGTACATGTTCCAAGTTAAATAACATTTAAATTGAGTAATTCTTATATAGTTATGAATTTTTGTAATAAGAAATCAAACTTGAGTTAAATCAATTTTGTCACTAATGCTCAGGGTCATGTCTTTATATTAGGTAGGTATAAAGAAGACATGAAGGTACTATTCATAAATCCAATCAAGGAGAACAAATAATAAATGCAAACAAGCAAAGAAGAAAATAAATACAAGCAAGTGGAATAGGTAGAAAGAAGATCCACACATTGGGATGTATTTTTTATAAATCCTTACAGCAAAAGGATCAAGAAGTGATACTAATTGGAATTATTTCTCCTCTAAAATATTTTTCCATAAGAATTAGAAGCATAATTATTTGTGCACATGTTCCAAGTTAAATAACATTATCTTTTGTCAACAAAAATGAATGTTTAAATTGGATAATATTTATATAACTGTGAATTTTTGTAATAAGGAATCAAACCTGAGTTAAATCAATTTTGATTGCTAGTGCTTAGGGTCAGGTCTTCATATTAGGTAGGTATAAAGAAGACATGAAGGTATTATTCATAAATCCAATCAAGCAAAACAAACAGTAAAGGCAAGCAAACAAAGAAGAAAATAAATACAAGCAAGTGGAGTAGGTAGGAAGAAGATCCACACATTGGTGTGTATTGTTTTATAAATTCTTGCAGCAAGAGAATCGGGAATTGATACTAATTGGAATTGTTTCTCCTCTAAAATATTTTTCTATAGGAATTGTAGTCATAATGATTGGTGCACATGTTTCAATTTAAATAACATTATTTTTTGTCAACAAAATGAATGTTTAAATTGAGTAATACATATATAATTGTGATTTTTTGTAATAAGGAATCAAACTTGAGTTAAATCAACTTTGATCACTAGTGCTCAGGGTCAAGTCTTCATATTAGGTAGGTATAAAGAAGACATGAGCGTACTATTCATAATTCCAATCAAGCATAACAAACAGTAAATGAAAGCAAGCAAAGAAGAAAATAAATAAAAGCAAGTGGGATAGGTAGAAAGAAGATTCACACGTTGGTATGTATTGTTTTATAAATCCTTGCAGCAAGACAATCAAGAATTGATACTAATTGGAATTGTTTCTCCTCTATGAGTAATAAGAAAAGTCACCACAACCAAAGATTTTGATCTTCAATGCCTACTACTAAGATGTAATTTTAATAAATAAGTGATACATGTACTCATGAGCTCCATAAGAATATGATTTTATTGTATAAAATGGTAATAGTTTTTTCATGAGCTATCATGATATGGGCAAATTACTAACATTTTTTTTTCTTTCTTTTAAATTGTTATGTTATATATAAAAATAACACACACATGCATATTAAAATAAAATATATTATGAAAAGTTTCCTTATTGTTCCATTAAAAAGAAAAAATTGTATTTCAAAATTAATAAATAATTTAGTTTTTTTTTAATTTTCTTGATATGGAAAATAATTTTATGGCTTCTATATGGGAAGATATTAAGTTCTCTTAAAGGTAATGAAGACTTCAATTTCATGTGTCCTAGTGACCACAATCAATGAGTGAGTTCCAAATTCCCAATAGGCTACACATGTGACGTAACCCACAAAATATTTGTTTTCTGGTAACTGCAACCTTGGATACGCACTAATCACCGCATATTTGTAACACCTTTTCCATGTCCATATATTACATTGGATGATGGCAGTTAGATGCGCCTCAAATCATCAACATTGTTGTATCTGGAATTTGGAAATTGTGTATGGGAGAAGTCTTCAACAAGCCTGGAATTTCACATCTACTTTGTTGTTAAATTAAAACTGGACTATAGTGATGCATTTTTAATGCTTTTCATTTTACATTTCAAAAAAAATCATAAATGTGAAATATTGTTTTTATTAGGATATTGTTCTATGCATAAGATAGTCGAGGAAGTGGGAGATCATTGAGGATATTGTTTTGATATTGTATTATGCATGTGATAGTTGAGGATGTGGTAGAAATTTTAAATGAAAAGGGTGAAACTAGCACAACCACATTAATAAATGTGGTTGATGTACCTCGATGGGCATATATCAAACACATGCACAACCACATTAGTAAATGTAGTTGATACACACTCATAAACATATATCAACCACACGCACAACCACATTAGTAGATGTGGTTGAAAAATTTTGTAATGTCGCATTGAGACGTTAGATAAATTGCAATGTAATGTAAAATTGCCACTTTGTGAGATAAATTTATGTACCATTTTGATGTCACAACATGTATATTATAAACACGATATTATCAACCCCTATTATAAACTAAATATTAAAATGTTAAACCCAATATTATAAACCTAATATTGAACCCAATATATAAACCCTAATTTTATAAATCCGAGTGTTATAAATCCAAATTTTACAAACCTAACACAAGTATATTAGGTAATGGGTTGATATAGACTCATAGTGTAGATCAACACAATGCACCAACCATAATAGTAAATGTGGTTTGCAATATTTCCCTATGTCCGCTTATGATGCTGGTTAGATTTATTACCATCTTGATGCCACACATGTATATTAACCCTATATTATAAACCCAATATTGTAAACCAAATATATTAAGGGCTTATTTTATAACACCTAATATTCTAAACTCCTAATATTTAACTCAAATACTATAACCATATAAAACCCTATATATGATAAAACCCAATATAACCCAAACTTTCTAAACCCAAATGTTATAAAGCTTAGCACAACACATTAGTTAATGTGGGGTTGATAACATCAATTGCTGTATATCATCACTGCACAATTACATTAGTAAATGCAGTTGAATGATTTTCTAATGTCACATTAGAACATTGGAGAAATTGCAATATAATGTTACATTACCCCAATGTAACATTTATTTATGTACCATTTTGGCATTACAACATGTTTGATTATTAATATTGATCAACAATATCAAACCATGGCAAATTATTTAAACATCAACTATAAAGGTTAACTTTGTTTGAAAATTATAACCCTAGTATCAAAACCTAATATTATAAACTCTAATATTAAAAACCCAATATTGTAAATCCAATATATTATAACCCTATAT
>APFE030660756.1:0-12178 GCA_000404065.3 Pinus taeda | reverse complement strand
TTTGACATTGGATAGAATTATGTATCATTATGACATCACAAAATGTTAGATTGTTAATAATAATAAATAATATTTAAACATGGTTTTTAAATTTTAACTTAGTTTGACTATGTTTGAATATTAATAGTAATCAATAATATTAATAGAGGGTTTTGTTTGACCAAAGTTGAAGAGTGTTGAGTGTCAAACATAGTCAACCACATTAGTAAATGTGGTTAACTAATTTTGTAATGTCATATTGTGACGTTGGATAAATTACAATGTAATGTAACATTGCGATAATAGTTGTCACAATGCAACAATGTTTGTCACATTGCGATGTTTGTCACATTGTGAGGTTTGTCACATGGCTTAACCAAGTTCAAGATGTGTGAACATAGTTTGAATATTTTGACCATAGTTTTCTATGATAGATTATGGTTGTATATATTGATAATGAAAGGCTATGGTTGTCCATGTTTTACCATGGTGACCTAGGTTGACCATATTTGACTATATTAACAATGTTTAACCATGTTGAGCATGGGTTGACCATGGTTGACCTATATTTCTCATGGTTCAACGTAACTGACCATGGTTGATGTAGGTGAACCATGTTGAATAGAATCAACTATGGTTGACCATGGTGACCATAGTTAACTATGGTCAATCATAGTCAACCATGGAGATCATAGTTGATGATGGTTGACCGTGTTTAGACTATGGTTGACAATGTGTGACTATTGTTAATATTTTTAAACATTGTTAACTATTTTAAACATTGACATTTAATATTATAAACCCTAATATTAAGCCCAATATTAAAAACCCAAATATTATAAACCTGAATGTTAGAAACCCTAGCAAAATCACATTTGTAAATGTGTTGATATACATGAATCGATGTATATCAAGTACATGCACAACCACATTAGTAAATGTGTTTGAATAATTTTGTAATTTCACATTACAACATTGAAGAAATTGTAATGTAATGTAACATTGTCATAATGTTTGTCACATTGCGATGTTGGATAGATCTATGTACCATTTTGGCGTCATATCATGTTTGATTATTAATGTTAATCAATAATATTCAAACACAGTCAACTATTTAAGCATGGAAAATAACGGTTAACTTTGTTTGACTATGTTTAATTAATGTGGTTGACTATGTTTGGTTGTTAATATTAATCAATAATATTAATAGGAGATTATGCTTGACCAAAGTTAAAGAATGACGAGTGTCAAACATAGTCAATGTGGTTGTTAACTAATTCTTTAATGATGCATTATGGTGTTGGATAAATTGCAATGTCATGTAACATTGTGACAATGACTGCCACAATATGACAGTGTTTGTCACATTGCAAGGTTTTCCACATGGCTTGACCATGTTCACCATGGGTGAACATAGCTTGACTAATTTAACCATGGTTTAGATAGTTTTCTATGATATATTATGGTTGTCTATATTGATAATGGAAGGCTATGGTTTCCCATGTTTTACCATGGTGACCTCGATTTCCCATATTTAACGATATTAAAAATGGCTGGCCATGTTGAGCATGGGTTGACCATGGTTTTTAAATGTTGATTATGGTGATTATTCTTCATATTCTCGCCAACACAGAAACTTGAAAACAAGAATCATTACCCTACATGGAAGGGAAAATTGGAATGATATTCATCTACTTGAAATATTAAGAATGAAAATTGAGAGAAGGATGGCATATCTTCCTTTCCTCCCCTCCTTCACTCAAAATTTTTACATCCTGATGATGGATCCTGTTATGGACTTGAAACCTCGATTGGAAATGATTATTGTGGATAAAACTCTGGAAACATATTCTTTAGATTATGGTGACTATGGTTGACCAATTATGACCATGATTGACCATGGTTGACCTACATTATCCGTGGTACAACATGACTGACCATGGTTGAATGAATATATATGTGTGTGTGTGTGTGTGTGTTACAATGATTTTCATTATTAACATGTTTTCTAAAAAGTATTACATTTTTTCTTATTGTTATCTAAATATTGTTATAATATCATAAGAAAAAATATTTACATATAGATGGTGAAAGAAATCTTAATAAACTATTCTCTCATTATAAAACTATTTAAAAAAGAATTCTAGAAGATTTATACATTTAACCATGGGAAACATAGGTAAAGCACAAACAATCATGGTCATATTTGGTTAACCATACTAACCATAATCAACCTTTTAAAACCAAGTCAACCCATGCTCAACATGTCCAACAATGGTTAGTATGGTCAAACATGGTCAACCTAGGTCACCATGGTAAAATATGGTCAACTGTACCCATTCATTATCGATATAGACAACTATAATCTATCATAGAAAACTATGGTGAACCATGGTCAAATTAGTCAAACAATGTTCACCCATGGTTATACCATGCTCACCCATAGTCAATGTTTAAATATGTTAACAATAGTCACACATTGTCAACCATAGTCTAACCACAAGCAGCCATCATCAACTATGATCATTATTGTTGACTATGATTGAGCATAGTTAACTATGGTCACCATGGTCAGCCATTGTTAACCATAGTCGACTCTATTCAACATGGTTAACCTTAAATTAAATGTAACAGATAAATAGAGGAATTTTCTTCCCTTATATTTATATTTCTTTAAGTTTGAGAAATAGAAATATTTGTAGTTAATTTTATTCATATGTATTAAAATAATAATATATGTATTATAATTTATATATTCTATATATTATGTATTATGTATCTGTATTCAAGAATAATTCGTAAGGCCAATTTATACAATGTTAAATGAACCATTTGGGATCGTTCGAGAAATCTTGAGCTGGATATTTTGTATTTAAATGATTTATTTCATACAATATTATAACACATTTGCATTAATATTTTTTGTTGTGAAAGGGATAATAGAACATATATAAAATAAAGATATTAAGTGTCTATATTTTCCTGTATTACAAATATTAAAATAAAACTACTCAGTAAAATGTGAATCTCATGGAAATAATTTCGTTAAAAGGGTGACGACACAACCTATCATTACTAGCTCATTAACATGTAAGTATTGTACATGCTCGTTAAATAGAAATCATTGTAAGTAGATATATATTAACTCTTTATAGGTTGCTTATTTGTAATAAATGCCAAGACCTTATTGAGATATTTGGATATGGACAACAAATGAGGGGACATATTCAATTGATTTTGAATCCTGCCAAACTCTAGATTCTTGAAAAGGCTTCAATAAATATGCCACTATAAGATATTATTGTTTGGTAGTGAATGCCTTAAAATCCCTAAGCTCAACTTAACCCGTATTCTAGTTATTTGTTGTCATGCATCCTTCCAAAAAAGTGCACAACTTTCATCCATGATTTCCCAGAGAGCATAATGTTGGATCAAACCGTTGATTGACCACTACAAATTCCAAATGGATGATCCAAGTGGGTAACCAATTGCTTGTAATTTCTCAGCTAGGGACGAGGAGTGCCCATATTTCTATTCCCAAATTTTCTTCCACAACTTCGATCCACCCTACATCCAATAACACCATAATTTTTCTCCTAAAACATTGTCCAAGATTTTCGAATCCCTCTAACCTAAACACCCTGCTAGTTTAGGGAGGAAAATTGTATCCCAAGCCACATGGGACCACTTATTTTCTTTTTCTCCTCCTCACCACAAGAATTCTTTTTAAAAGGAGGTAATAGTCATGAAGGTGACTTTGGGAAAAGCCAGAGCATATAATTGGTAAACAGGCCTAGCTTGCAACACTAAATTGAAGATGACGAAGTAGCCTGTTAGGTTCAGTGATTGAAATTCCCAACTATCTAGCTTATTAGATACCATTTGGAGAATACTTTTCCAACATGTCGATCGCAGAGAGTTCTCGACTAAGAGGGATCCCAAGTATTTTGATGGAATGGACCTGATTTTGGAGTCCAAAAGGTGGGCCAAATGGCATTGGATTTTCACATTAGTATTGAAGAAATAAATATTAGATTTTTCTCCATTTATTAAAGTACCATAGGCCTCCATTAAAACATTAAGGATATATTTAAGAGCCACGGATTCTCGTATCGTAGGCAAGGAAAAGATCACAATATCATCAAAAAATTGTTGATGGCTTATAGGTAGGTCATTTCCATATAAATGGAGCCCCTGAAGAGTAGCCTAATGACCAACAACTTTGAGAAATATACCTAGACCCTCTCCATCTAGGATAAAAAGGAAAGGCAATATAAGATCTCCCTAATGGAGAACCCTAGATAGATTAAACAAGTAGGTAGGGGATCCATTCAAGAGGATGGAATAAAAGGGTGAAGAGATTAAGTATTGGAGTCAATATTCCCAAGGAGAAGAGAAACCAAAGCCATGGAGGATGGACAAGAGATATTGTCAGTTTAATCTGTTAAAGAAGGTCTATTTTAATCAACCATTAGAGAATTTTTGAGGTCTAAATGGGCCTCAAAACAAAAATGTACAACCAAAGTGAACCTTTTAAGAACCAATAGGATTAAAGATGATGATTTAAACCATGGGGGATGATTCACCATTTTTGTAATAAAAAAGTAAAAAGAATAAAAAAAACACTATTTTTTCAACTCATATTTTCAACTTATCTCCCTATAGTTTTACTCAAATTCCGAGCGGGAGCGCTTCTTGGATGCATAATTTAATTCCTATTGCAATTAATACCCATGTTGCATACATTCGATGGACCCTACTACACGAAAAATGAGAAATACATGAAAAGCATGATTTTCATGTATTTCTCATTTTCCATGTAGCAGGGTCCATAGAAAGTATGCAACATGGGTACTCCTTGGATGATGAATTAAATTATACATACAAAGATTGCTTCCGCTCAAAATTTGAGTAAAACCATAGGGAGAAAAGTTGAAAATACAAGTTGAAAAAGTAGGTTTTTCTTTTTTCCCTCTAAAATTCGATGATGTAATCTAATCTTATTTTATTATTTCCAATATTATTTTATAATATTCCTTAGGAGGCCCATTTTAGACCTCAAAATTTCTCTAATGCTTTTGGCTCTCTTCAGTTTTTTTCAAGGAGTGGATTATTTCATGGGCATCGATAATCCCATTAAGAATTTATCATCCTTCCACAAAACTAGTATGTTCAAGAAAGACAAATTTGTTTAAGAGAGGCTTGAGGTGGTTTATGATAAAATAATATACAATTTTGTAAACTACATTGCAAAGAGAAATAGGCTGAAATTTTCTCGAATCCTCTAATCTACTAATCTTCTATATTAAAGTAATAAAAGTGGCATTAAGACCATACCATACCTTATTTAATTGGTGATATTATTCCACCAATGCATGGAGTTAATATCCAATAAATGGCCAATAGGTTTGAAAGAAGTATGAAGTAAAATCATCAGGTCCTAGGGCTTTATTTTTAGGAATTTCCATTACCACTTCCTCCACTTCACAAAAGAGACCTCCCTCATTAAGGCTTCATTTTTTTCCATGACTATGAGATTAGGAAGGTGTTCCATAATGTAATGAATATCAACAACTCTACAAGGGCAGTTAACAAGGCCTAATAAACCAAAACTAATTCGTGTTCCATATCTTCATGTTTAACCAACCTATGGACATCTCGAGATGAAAGGGAAAAAATCATATTACTGTTTCGATTCTTAGCCATAGATTTATGAAAGAATTCGATGTTTCTCTCTCCTTACTTTAACCATTGCACTCGTGATGTTTGTTTCCATAATATTTCCTCCTGCTTTTTGTGCTACTCCAGTTGGTTGATGAGATGCCGCTTTTCCCTTGCCAAATCATTTGTATGGATGTTAGAAATTATTTTTTGTTGGATCTGATTCATCTTCCCCTCCAATATATGTTTATCCTCAATGATATGACCATATTGATTTCTGTTCCACTCCTTGATTTTTGCTTCAGTCCCTTGAGTTTTAGTTGAAAGGTATGAATATGATTGACTCCCTAGACTTGTAGCTCCTCCCAACAACTTTTCACTTTGTCCAAAAAGTCAAGGTCTTGTAAGGAAAAATTTTCAAATATGAAAGATCGTTTATGAGGGGTTGCCTTTAGATCTAGTTCAAATCCGATTGGATAATGGTTATAGATAGGGAGAATAGATGCTTTGACATATAGATCCCTGCTCAGTAAGGCTTGAGAGACAAGGAATTAGTCTAAATGGTTAGAAATATGGTGTATCCTACCTCTCCTATTATTCAAGGTGTAGATCCCATTAATAGTGTTAAGGCCCATTTCTTGCAGATCCTAGATCAACTCTACAAACTATTGTGCTTCGGAATCAAGCCTCTTGATGCTCACCTTTTTTCCTCCAGGGATTTAATTAAATTAAAATCTCCTCCTACACCCCAAATCTCATCCTAATGAATGGAGTGGAATCTTTAGATATTTGATAAGAAAGATAATTTCTCTAAGGGAATATGTGACCCATAGACAGTTGTGAGACATCTTGTTTCTTTTGATACAATATAATAGAAGCGGCCAGATAGGATGTGTGGCAAATAAATCCAATCCTAAGAAGATACTTCCATAGTATTCCAAAAAATAAGAATTCCACTAGCACTACCTTTAGCAACCAAAGCTATTTCCTCACACCCCTTCCAACAACTGTCAGCTATTGTTGGTACCAACTCACTAGAATTTTTTGTTTCTTGAAGTATAACGATACACAATTTTTCGTTGCATATTCTATATTTGAGATACCGTTGTTTACCCCGACTATTGAGGCCACAAATATTCCAGGAAATTATCTTCATGGAAGGATATGTTTGAGGGACAAAAACACCTCTGACAATTTTGTTACCTGACTGAAATTCACCAGGTTCTCTCCAATAGCCTGAATCGATGCTTAAGTCAGATGTCTTCCCCTTTTCTTGAATTCCTTATGCAAGTGTCCTTTGACCTTATCACCTTGATCTTGGACACTAAATCCTCTGGTTGATGATATTGATTCCCATTCATTTGCTTCTTTTTTATGCTTCAATATAAGTTAGGATATTTGGAAATGGGTGAAGTATTTTTCAGGAATGGTGGTGGCACCTTTTCTTTCCATTCTTTCATCAAACTAGCCAACACTTGTTCATCACATCCTAGGCTCCTTGTTTCCTCATAGACCTCCATATTTACTGCATCATGCTTATTAATTTCACCCATGGTTGGGATTTCTAGAGTTGCTTCGGGATCTTTGTGATTCGTATTTGCTTGAGGTTGAGTCTGACTCATGTGTAGGTACATATTCATGATATCATCTGAAAAATCAATATTCTCATTAGGGTTTGAGAACTTGAAACTTGTTTCAATCTGGAGCTGGATTTTGAACAAAATTCGTAGCCTTCGTAGATCCTTACGAATTTCTATCGTTTCGCCTTTTGGCGACCACTATTTGAAATCCATCTAAGTTAAACTTTTGGTTTTCCATATGTTGCTCGGTTTGGTGAATTTGACAATCCCTCAGTAAGTGCTCACATTCATGGCAATGGCGACACCAGAATGACACATGCTCATGATCTAAGGACTAACTCCAGGTTTCATCTTAATATGAGAACCCAATGGATTTTGGAAGGAGCTAGGTGGGACATGTTCATATACATGCAAATTCTAGGATATGAAATATAATAACCACGCCTAGTTTCCTCAAATATTTTCACAAAAGTGCGTATATTGTTCCCAATTCCTTTCAGAATTTTCGGCTCCCAGAAATCTTCAAGAAGCGAGAAAAATATTACGCAAATTGGAGCTGCCAAAAAATTTTCTTTCTTAGGATTATAACGCTTCTCCAAAAATGAATAAAAAGGCTAGTGTTGTTGTATAAATAAGCATCATTTTCAAATACCCTAGTTCTATTCTAGGCTAGAAAAAATAACTGTAAAGAAGCCTTTGGCTCCCAACTTCAAGTCAAGTCTATCTAACATTTTGGCTACCATTTGATTTATATCCACCTCACCAAATCATTCTCTGGAAGCCATATCCCAATAAATTTGTAGATGAGGGCATGGTCTTTTATGAACTAAATATGGGTTTCTATTTTATTGAATTGAACCTTGTATTTAGGGTTAGTTGTAACTCACCCTAGGCATTTGTTTTTGAATTGGGATTTCCATTGGCCCCCCAAGAATACATTCTCCCATGGATTTAGTTCAATGTGATTTGATCCTCACCCATTGATATTTGAATGGTTTTCCCTGGTCACCACTTGTTTATAAGAGGGGTTCACACCCCTCCCCACATTGGTGTTCATGAAAAAATCAGTAGCAACAAATAAAGGTTGCCAAATCTAATACATAATTGAGTTGAATATGGAATACGATTGTAAAATTAGAGCTTGTAGAAAATATGCAAAATCCAAACCCTAGCCCTAGCAAAAAAAAAAAAATTTGTTATCCATTGTTGGCAAACAAATTTTGTAACGTGGATCAAGTAATACCATCCAGGAAAATTTTAAGGATGGAAATTTATGTTAAAGTTTAAAAACCTTGGTGAATCTTACTAGTCACTAATATGCAAACTATAGAATGCTTAGCAATATTTTTGTAAAAAGATCAAATTTATAATGATTTTATATAAGCATCTATAAAATTTGGTGATTTTTAAGGTAAAATAGTTGTATACTCTAAAATTTGGGTGAGTCATTCAGCAACCGATTTCTGGGATCGATAACCGTGTGCACTTCGTGACTGCCTTGCTCCAGTCGGATCCCTGCTGATCTGGGTGCGGTCAGTGCGATTGTTGGATCGATCAGGACAGAGGATCAAGATCCGTTCAGAATCAGACTATTGGGGATTGATCAGATTAGGTGCATGGAGCCCCTGCCCTGATCCCAACTTTTATCAAATGGCGAATGAAGGTGATCCCCTGACTTCAGACCTAGATGCCTTCCGAGCCCTGGTCGTTGCATCTGAAAAGTGACCGATCCCGCTCTCACAACAAAAGTTTGTAAAAAAGCTAGACAACATCCCCTCGGTGTCTCTTCCGGCAGAAGAAGCATGCAGAACAACGTTAAATCTTGCTGAAAGGGGTCTTATTGGCCAGTTCACAGGGCTATAGCCATCCCCGAAGGCAGTAGATGAATGGGTCAATCGAAACTGGATCCCACTGGTCAAGGAAGGTATAAAAAGTCATTTCGTAGGCAAAGGGTTCTTCGTATTCGTGTTTGACAGCGAAGAAGATCGAAGCTTGATCTTCAGAAACGAACCTTATTTTATGGGTCCTCGAGGGTTATACTTGAACAAATGGCACCCAGATTTTGATCCTGCTCAAGATGTACCCACAACGGTTCCAGTCTGGGTGCGCCTCCCACATCTCCCTCTCCACTGCTGGAGTCAGAGTTCGTTCAAATCCATTGGCAATGCCCTAGGCAGATATATAGATCAGGCTCTGAGGAAGGACCAGTGTTCTTGCGCCCGCATCTGCATGGAAGTTGATCTAGAGGTCGGGCTCCCTGAAGCCATCAAACTTACAGTGGCAGACTGGTCGCACATTCAAGAACTAGACTATGAACAGTTGCCTTTTAAATGTCGACATTGCCACGAATACGGGCATTTTGTAAGATATTGCAAAAAAAAATAGAGGAAACAACAGAAAAAGAAAAAGGTGATCAGTGGAAGCAAGCCAAGAGAACAGCAAGCAGCAGGCAGAACAATAAAAACAAAGCAAAAGAGACAGGGAACAAATCAGGGCATGAAGACACAAACAATCAAAACAGTGGAAGCAGAGAAGCTGAAAGCAGTGCTGGAGATAAAAATCCCTTCGAATCTCTCACTCCATCGGAAGATCCGCAAGAGGCCGAACAGGAAGATCCACCTCAGAAGAACAACGAGGAAATCCAAGAGCCAGGTAATACTCCAAATCCAAATCCCAGCAACACTCCTTCCTCTTCTTATGCAAACATCATAAAACAAAAGAAGAAGAACCAAGAATACGTGGGTTCATCTTATGAAGAAATACTTGAAAGACCACTAAAAAAAGTGGGAAGAAGAACAAACAGGGAAATCAGGGAAGAAGAATCAGAAAGGCAGAAAACCCTAGGCAGTCAAGCCACCATAGAAATGACTATCGGGAGAAATACAAGAGCAAGGGCATCCAAGCCAGGAGGCCCCCCCCATCAAGCGGTAAATGATGCAGCTGATCTCCTGGAACTGTAGGGGACTGGGTAATCCCAATAAGGCAGAGGCTATCAAAGACTTACTGAAGATGGAAACCGCAGACATCCTTATGCTCCAGGAGACTAAGATAGAAGGGGAAGCCCTTCTAAACACCAACACGTTGAAATGGAAATATGACTCAGGAAAGATTGTCGGTGCAAGGGGTTCAACCAGTGGAATAGGCACGTTTTGGTCAAAAAACTCATTCACTTTGGAACAATCCACAGAGACCCAACATTGGATCCACACAGAACTGCGCCACACAGTAAGCAATCTCTCCTTAGCTCTTTTTAACTTGTATGTTCCTGTACATTATGAAGAAAAGAGAGAGTGTTGGAGGACACTCATGGATTATATAGAACAGATTAATCCAACAAATATAGTCATTGGAGGTGATCTGAACATCATCCTAGATCCCAAAGAAAAAAGAGGGATTTATTCTAGGGACCCCTTCATCAACACTGTGGGCAATTTGATTTTACAGCGGGACTTAATTGATCTCAAACCCATAAAAGGCAAATACACCTGGTCCAATAATAGAACATGAGAAAATCAAATCTCAGCTAGGCTGGATAGATTTCTTATCAGTAGCACATTAATGTTGGACAACAGAATGGTTTTTTCCAAGATCCTCCCCAAGCTTACATTGGACCACAAGCCAATCCTTCTATGTATAAAAGAATAAGAAGACCTCGGCCCTCTGCCTTTCTGCTTCAGTCCTCTCTGGGTAGGTAAAGACGGATTCTACGAAACAGTTCAAATGGCATGGAGGATAGCCGTCCTCGAATCCCCAAGTTATGTGTGGGAACAAAAAATAAAAAATACAAAAAAAGCTCTTAAAGACTGGATAAAAAAATCTATGCAAACCCCAACTAGCCAGAGGAAGGAAGCAGTTCTTCATTTGGAAAGAGTCCAATTCGAATTGGAGGAGAAAGATCCCTCTCCCACAGATTTAGCCATCAAAAAATCTGCCCAAAGGAACGCATATTGTTCTTTCAGAACTGAAGAGGAATATTGGCGCCTAAAGTCCAGAAGTTTGTGGCTCAAATCTGGAGATGGGAATACTAAATACTTTCATAGACAGTGCAGGGCACGAGTTTCCCGCAACCATATAGTAGAGATAACTAGCACAACTGGACAGGTGTATAAAGGATTTTCACAAATCAAAGAAGCAGTTGTCACTCACTTTCAGAATCTACTAAGCGCGAAAAGAAATGGAAATGAGGAGGACGCAGAGGAGTTCGTCACAACCATCCCAAACCTAGTCAGTGAGGAGGAAAACGACTCTCTGTTGAGCCCAGTCACGGAAGAGGAGATAACTAATGTAGTTTGGTCCATGGAACCGAATAAAGCTCCAGGACCCGATGGGTTCTCAGTTCACTTCTACAGAATTTGTTGGGAAATTATCAAAAACAATCTATTCAGAATGATAAGAGGAATCCTGAGGAAGGCAAAAGTGGGCGGAGGAATAAACTCTACCTTTCTCGCCTTAATTCCCAAGGAAACAAACCCAAGATCTTTTGACAGATATAGGTCGACTTTTCTCTGCAATTCATCTTATAAGATTGTGGCCAAGCTGCTGGCCAACAGAATCAAGCCTCTTCTCCCAAAGCTCATCTCTCAGGCACAAGGAGGATTCGTAAAAGGCAGACAAATTCTGGACAATGTCATCCAGATCCAAGAAGCTCTCCATTCCAGTCTAACTCGGAAAGAACAAGGTATGATTATTAAATTGGATATGTGCAATGCCTTTGACCGTGTTAATCGTTCCTTTTTGTTCAGGGTTCTAGCAGCCTTTGGCTTTAAACAGGATTTCATAAACCTCATCAAGGCATGTATAGAAAACATTTGGATCGCCCCAATGGTGAATGGCAGACCAACTGAATTTTTTCTAGCCACCAGGGGATTGAGGCAGGGCTGCCCTCTTTCGCCCTTTCTCTACATTTTGATGGCTGATGCACTAAGCCGGAAGTTAACTCATGAGAAACAAATTGGAAC
>APFE030660750.1:0-13617 GCA_000404065.3 Pinus taeda | reverse complement strand
TTTTTATCCATTATAATTTGTCTATCGCTCTTAAGATTAGAATTTGTAAAATAATTATTTTTTTTTATCCCAAATGTCAGAAATTTATCACACTAAACAATCCTACATGTACATATACTTATGTAACGATGAATGAAATGTTTCTCAAATATCAGTGGAACCCAAGTTTCTCAAATACCATTCGGAGGAGATTTCTTGCCTTGAGCGACCAGTAGCCCATCCTTTAATGCACACGGCTTCGCACAAACCTCTGATTGTTGGATAGGTATAAGTAGTTCATTAAATACTGTGAATAACGAAAGGAGCCTCACATTCTGTGATCTCTTCAAATCTCATAAATCTCGCACAATATAGTGTATACAAAGGAATAATGTGTGAACTAGAAGCGTATTTTCTTCTGATTGACTTTTACCTTCAACTCTAGAATAAAATTCGAGTCTACAAATCACTAACAACTAAATTTTACTCAAATTAACTTGTTTATGCTCAACGAATGGTAAAATCGTCTATTTCTAGAAACATAACATATCCTTAAAGACTTCAATTCTATATGTTAAACTGCTATTTTTTTTTTAAGAGATTTTAACTTCAAAAAGGTCAATGAATGATTTCTGTTTATTACGTCATTCCACAGGTTTCAACTTGGAGAAGGTGGATGAATCCTCCGGTTAACAACTTATTAAAAGTCACTCATGATGGCGTACACATCTTTCACTATGAGTTGTCTAATTTTATTCAATGCCAACCGTTATATGTTATACGCCGTTAAATTTTTATGACAGAGAACTTACTTCAAAATCGCGGACGAATCGTTTCGTACACTATTTGTTACACGTTATTGAAGTTGGCGTCCGCATAGCGGACTCACTGTTAACGGTTAGACGTTTATGTAGTTGGCTATTTTTTTTCTCAAAATTATTTAAAATGTTGTAAAAGTTTTTATTAGAAAAGTAAATTGGATATATGTAATCTTTAAAATATAAGTGTTTTAAGAGATTTTAGCAAGATTGTTTTAAGAGTTTTTAGCAAGATGAATTTATTTAGGCATTTACATTTTAAATAAGTAGAAATCACAATGCTTTAAAAATTATATATCAATTCGAAGTTTAAAAAAAGGAAACATCAAATAGTAAAGTCAATCTGTGTTTTAGTTCAAGATTTGATACTATAAAAATACATGAAACTTTCAAAATCAATACAATACATCTATATAATTATTTACTTACAGAAATCTATATAATTAATAGAGATAATAATTAGGGTCACAATGTGTTTAAGAATTATATTATCAAATTCCAACTTAAAAAAGGAAAACATCAAATAACTCAACATCAAACCATGTTCTAGTTCAAGATTTGATCGCTCAAGATTTGGTCTCAAAAAAATACATGAAACTTTCAAAATCTATAAATTACATCCATAATTATTTACTCACAGAAATCTATATAATTAATAGAGTTAATAATTAGAATCACAATGTTTTTAGAATTATATTCTCAAATTCCAACTTTAAAAAAATCATCAAAAGTTTAAACATCAAACTATGTTTTAGCTCAAGATTTGATCTCAGATTTGATCTCATAAAAATACATAAAACTTTTAAAGTCAATAAAATACATCTATCACAGAAGTCTATATATTTAATAGAGTTAATCATTAGAATCACAATGTTTTTAAGAATTATATTATCAAATTCCAACCTAGAAAACAAAAACATTAAATAATTAAACATCAAACTATACTTTTGCTCAAAAATTTGATCGCATAAAAAAAACAGAACTTTTTTAAAATCCATAAATATATCTATAAATTATTCGCTCACGAAAATCTATATAATTAATAGAGTTAATAATTAGAATCACAGTGTTTTGAAGAATTATATTATCAAATTCCAACTTAAAAAGAAAAACATCAAATAATTAAACATCAAATTATGTTTTAGCTCAAAATTTGATCTCATAAGAATACATGAAACTTTCAAAATCAATTAAAATCATCTATTATAATTATTCATTGCAGAAATCTATAGAATTAATAGAGTTATTAGATAACACAATCTTATATTTTGACAGGCTGAATAATTTATACCTGTAAATTCAATGATTCATACATACAAGGCATAATTTTAAATCAGAAAATTTGTCCTCAACTCCCCCCCAAACAAACAAACTAGGCCAATAAAATATATATTTTCCATCACTACCAATGAAAAGTCTATTTTAGACATGAAGCTCATAATTCATCCAAATCGGAGTTCGATTTCGATTGGGATTCGAACTGCTTCATTTGGAAAGAGTTATGGCATTTTGGATTATATGCGCATTTTTCTCATTATTTTCTGGATATTAAATTTTTTTTGGGGTAGATCCATATTTAAGCGTCGAAATTTCAGTCGAATTTAGATCGAAAGGTTACCAAAAGCACAAGCAACTCGAGTGACGTTATCCGGATCATCAAAATTCTTATAGAATAAATAACGTGACATACAAAAGCATCTTACAGAAGCTAATGAGGGAAGAATGCTAAAACAATTTTGTATTCAATAATATACTTGTCAGCGTGGTTGTTTTGTCGACGATTGGCACAATTTCTATGGATGGGATTTATTTATATTTCTGAATGAAATTGTAAGTTCTAGAAATATTTTAAAATCTGATGAATGGAAGTTATTTCTCTCTTATCCCCGAAGTTTTTAGAATATTTCTAAAATTCAGGATCGGATTAACTTCTAACAACTTCTAACCTCCGCTAGAAAGCCAAATCTCAGCAATAGTAAATCTCGAGTTTTGAATTCAACTTCATTTTACTACAACTAATCAATTAGGGTTATGATCTCTAGGACTTATAAAGGGGCCGCTGTTGGTGTTAAATGGGGAGTAACCGATAAGGCAGTGTTGAAATTACATCAATTTTAGGAGTTGGGTGGGCTTGTATGCAGTGATCAAGAGTTTGGGTTAGTGCAATCTTGGTAAAAAATTGGTGAATAAGCGTTGTGTGGAGCCAAAAAGCTTAGAATTGGATCAATCTGATCGGCCTCGTATAGAATCTTTGGAATCGGATTGTTGGGATTTTGAGGAAAAGCATGGCAGAAAGCTCTTGGGTGGTCGTGGAAGGGAGAAAATCGATGCTGGGGAGGCTGAAGGAAGATAATCATATTTACAAGTTCTTTGAGTTTCAACAATCTGTGAGGATGGAGAAATCTGAAAGAATAGAAGAGTTTAGTGAGGATGATATATGGGGAAGTATTGATGTAGAGACCTCTGAGCAGGTTGGTTTTAAGGAAAATGGTCGTAATAGTGTTGCAGTATGTAGATCGATGGGAAAGGAGGTAAATGATAACAATAGCAGCAAATCAATAAAAATTTGTGGGAAGGAATCAAATAATGAAGAAAATAATAAGAGGAGAATGAGGTACAGGTCTTCTACACCAGTGAATATCCCGGATTGGTGTCAGATGTCATGGGAGGAAAAGAGCAATGAGAATTGCTGGAGTACACTTCATGGGTTGGATGACGATGATAGCAGTGATGATGAAGAAGGAGGGGATTGTGAGGGACCTATGATCCCGCCTCATGAACTCATTGCCAGGCAGCTTGCTCGGAGTGGAGTAACTTCGTTCTCTGTATATGAAGGCGTTGGGAGGACTCTCAAAACCAGGAATGCGGTCTGGACGATTACTGGTTTTATTGACTGAAATATATTCAATCAATCTCAAACGAACGCGACTTTGATATACGATATAGGGTTGCAATAAATCTATGAAACTTGGAATGAAATCCCAGATTCTTGGGTGTTAGAATTGTAAACCACTCTACAATTGATATCGATAAAACAATGAGAATTGCTGGAGTACACTTCATGGGTTGGATGACGATGATAGCAGTGATGATGAAGAAGGAGGGGATTGTGAGGGACCTATGATCCCGCCTCATGAACTCATTGCCAGGCAGCTTGCTCGGAGTGGAGTAACTTCGTTCTCTGTATATGAAGGCGTTGGGAGGACTCTCAAAACCAGGAATGCGGTCTGGACGATTACTGGTTTTATTGACTGAAATATATTCAATCAATCTCAAACGAACGCGACTTTGATATACGATATAGGGTTGCAATAAATCTATGAAACTTGGAATGAAATCCCAGATTCTTGGGTGTTAGAATTGTAAACCACTCTACAATTGATATCGATAAAACATGGAGCTGTTGTCTAATTATTATAAGTTTTAAGAATCTTATAATTTTTGGTGAAATTTTGATCTTTGGTCGTTCAAAACGATAGCAACACCGTGTTGGATTTTTGAGTTTTTAAGATAAAATGATTGTCAATATTCAACGGCGTAGCTACATGGTGTTAGGGTTTAGAATTTTTATTTATGACATTTAAAGTTACAGTTTGCTTTAAACGTCTAGCTATTTCTGGCATAATTTACAATGCCACTGCAAAGATTGTTCCGGTGCTTTTATAGAAATGTGGAAATCAACGAGGACCTTTGGAATAGCTGAAATTTTAGGGCGATGAAGACGCAGAAATCAAAGGTATGGGATAAAATATGTTATGATTCAACTGTTTGGAAAGTTAACTGTTGATTTTGTCATTGAGCTCTCGCATAACGAGAATCTACAATGCAGTTAGATTTGTTTTTGCTTTCAGTAAGGAAGGGAGGAATAGAGATTGGTAATTTTTTTTGTTTTGAAGAATTAGGATAACATTTGAACTAAATAATTTGGATATTAAACCAGGGTTGTATTGTAAGTTATATCTATGTTATGGTTATTGAGTCAGGGAAAAAATTACAGAAAGAGTTTATTATAGAGGATAAAATTTTAAAAACAGTAAAATTAAGAAAAGGGAAAAAAGTTAATTAATAGAAATAGGTAAGGTAATATATAATATGATTATGTATATCATGTATTTAATTAAAATGCTGTATGTGTTTTGTTTTTATGATGTATTAAAATTTGATTTTTGAATGGAATGAATTATCATTTTATTATAAAAAAAAATAGAATAAAAAATACTATTGTCAAAAAAAAAACATTATAAAATAAAAGCAATAATAAAAAGGTGCTCAAAATTAAAACTGATTAATATAAATAAATAAAAAATTTTGAAAAAAAAATTATTAATATAAAATTAATATTAATAAATTAATAATTATATATCTATTTTCTAAAAAATAGATAAATTAAAATATTAAATAAATTTAATATGTATTAAAACCATCCCATTTTGAATGGATATGTTTTCACATTTGCAATTTTTGATGGGAACATCCATTTCTTTTGAATAAATGTTTTAGCGTGGACCGGGGTGGTAAATTTTAATATCCTCACTTATCTCTTTGAAAGAAGAACTTTTCTAGATGCTCAAAGATATATATTGATATCATTAAATTTATCTAATATTATAAGGAATGTATATTAAATTTATGTTTATATTAAATTTATGTTTAGAGTAACTTTGTGATAGGTTATTTAATATTGTGAATATAAAAAGTTAGAAATCTTAAAGTGTAAAAGGGAGATTGTGAGAATTTTATTTATATTGTAAATTTATTTATGTTTATTGTATATAATGTAGAACTGAAAAGAGAGTCTTTAAATTTGACCATATATTTAATAAAATATTATAAAGTGTGTAAGTAATTAATTTTAGAGGGAGACATTAAAAAAACAATAATAAAGTATAAATTATATAAGGATAAATATAAACATTTTCACATATATTTATTATAGTATTTTTTATTTTTTTTATGTTGAAAGAAAATTATGGTCCATGTTTGTTATAGAAGGGAAAATTGTTAAAAATGATTGGAAGAACCACTTTAACTAAGTGGAAAAAGTTGGTTTATGACCCACCAGGTAAGTGTTGATGTGAAATTACTTAGTGGATCTAGTTTATACATCATGACCACCATTGCTAGGAAGGGGAGGATTAAAATTTTAATTATGGCATGTAAGTAATATGTGAATGGGGTCCAACATGAAGCAATTAGGTACCATTAATTGTATAATATAAGAACTATGTTGAGTGGGTTTGAGCTTCCATGTTATTGAGTTTAAACTGCTACTTCTATATAGCCAAGTTCAATCACACCTCTAAAAGTATATATAAAATCAATGTCAATCATAAGGTTCCTTCTACTTGTGTACCTTGTCATGGACCTTGACAGAGTCCTACATAGAGGAAAAATCTTTGTGTTCCTCCTACAACTGGGATGTAGATGGAGATCAAATAAAAAGTAGAATATCACAAGGAGAAAGTAGATAAAAGCTAAAACATACCCCAAAAGGAGTGTTGTAACACCTCAAAATTTTCATATTCAAAAGTATTGTGAACTGTTATTTTAAATTAAGGCACATGAGCAAGTGGCTCAAAATACTGCATACAGTTTGATTTCAATAATAATAAATAAATGGATACAGGTTGACGAGTGATTTTAATGAGTATGGATTGTCGTTTTATAGAGGAATATTATGTTTGATTGATGGCAAACTATGAAAGACAAATGATGAGTCCAAGAACTCTAATTTGATAAAGGGAAATTTAGATGGGGACAAACAATAGTTTTTAAGGGGCCACCTAACATAAAGGGGATATGGCATGATTGTCAAACAAGTCCTAGGAAATAAATAATCATTAGTGGGAATTTTTTCCATGCTATGAGACTCGGAGGGGTCAAGGTTGAGTGCAGAAGAGCCTAAGCAAAATTTGGGAGCCTTAAGCCATAAGAGCACTGGAATATGGTAGGCTGAGGTTGTGTCTATGAATTATGTCATCTATTTCTTGCAAGTGAAATATGCAATGCTAATAATAGATAGGAGGAAGTCATATATATAAAATCACAACCTAGGCTTTGGGTGTTTCAATAATGAGTTTTATGTTATCAATCAACTATGAATGAGCAGAACATCCCTCGTCAATCTATTTCACAACATCTAGTTATAGGTTCATCTAATCCTTAAAACATTTTTTTATAGTAAATGTGTTAATTGGCATGATTAGTATTGTCAATGCTACATGTAAGATATTTTAAATCGTTTATAATTTCAATAACTTAAACTGAAGAAAATGTTACTTTGCTTTAGGTAATTAGATAGAATAAAAAATTTGTAGGCTTGATGAAACCCAATAGTGTCCCTCTCAATCTATATATTCATGCTCCATCTTAATAAAAAATATAATTCAAATTCATGGATTTACCTCCTGGCCTGACATGATATCAGAGCGAACCGCTAATTTTAGTTTTTCTTTCCCTTGCAACTCCTATTTTCTCTGTCATTCTCTGCTACATATTGTCCCTCTGTCCAAAATTTCTGTGCATTTGGAAAAAACATTGAATTATCTCCACGCTACATCCTATCTCTCTCTTCCTTGAGTACGCTATACATTTTTTGAAGTTTGTGTGGCTTGAGCTCTACGTGATAGTGAGCTCTACAACACCGTTAGTCTACTCCATTTGTTTTGAGGTACTCTGCCTGGAAAACAAAGTGTTATACCCAAGCTTATCCCCTTAACTCCAAGTGAAGCTTACGAAAATCCTCTATGATGTATTACAAATGACATTGCTTCCTTTACCTGAGTCAAATGTCGTAATATTCCAAGTGCTTCGGGAGGGAGGGTAAATTCGCGTGGAAACCAACCAAATCGAGATATTTCAATTGATTCATGTTCATAAAGGAGTCTGGCAGCATCCTTAAGTTCAGAATGAAGTGAGTGTGATGATAAACCGTCGTGCCTCCACGAAGGAAGGAACTGTAGTGGAACATGTTGGAATGTAACTGTGGTGCAACCTTGGAGTAGTCTTGTGGTGTTGTTGACCAGTCGAGGTATATACGTTGAGGCGATATGATCATGTGTTCAATTGCAATGAGAGATATTTAATACTCCATATGTATGGTATGAAGTGCACACATATTGAATTCCTATTTGAATGTGCATGGGCCCTTTTCTAAATGCATTGTTTTTTTAAATAAGACATATATGGTATGGCTCAAGATGTTTATGAAAGCATTATTATTAAATAATTATATGTTGTTGGTTATGCCTCATATAATGAAATTATATATATTGTGTATGGAAGTTATATGGTTGAAGTATATTGAGAGCCTACACTTTTAGTTGAAGTTTTTTTTAAGGAAGCTAAGTGTTTTACAAATAATTGCAATAACTAGAATTATTTTGGGCACAAATCAAGTTTTACGATGCATTCACTGATTTCCATTGTGGGAGTGGCTCTCTCTAGCAAAGAGAACTATATTGAGTGGTCCCAAAAGATAAAACACACCCTCATTTTAAATGATTTGTACTGGAAAGGGTTTTGTGAATGAGAAGGAGACAACGCACTTGAAAATTCCACTTCAGATAAGGAGTTTGTTAGTTGAGACGACAAGAACAATAAGGCCTATTCCTTGATTGTAGCATTAGTAAATGAACATGCGAGCCAACATATTTCACCATTTTCAAATTCCTTTGAAGCTTTAAAGAAATTGAAGGAACTGTAACTAACACTCTAAACTTGGAGTTCTTCAATTGATCATTAAGTTGTTCAATCTCGAGTTGAAAAATGATGACACTGTTGCCTTAGCACGAGAAGTAAGATCCACTATTCATGATATAAAAGCCACTAGTGTTTGGATAGATATTCCTCTCATACATTATGTCAAGGAACTATATATGAGTTATTCACATTATCTTGAGTCATTGCAAGCAAGTGGAAACCTTAAGGAGATTATCTTTGACTCCCTTGAGAAGAGTTTTCCTACGAGAGAGAAGGATTTTGGGAAGAAGACAACTCTTGACTCTACTAAACAAGTTGTATGCCTTGTAAAGAAGGAGAATAATCACACACAATATTCTTCTAGATGAAGAGGTGGCCGAAGGGGAAGAGGAAGGGGGAATTTTAGAGACAGGGGGGGAAACAATTCCAATGAGAAAAGTCTAAACTTTATTGCATACGATGTAATAGATATGGACATGATGCTTCCACTTGTAAGTATCCTTGGGACTGAATTGAGTAGGAAAGAAATTAAGGTAAAGGTAAAAGAACTAACAAAGTGAAAGGAAGGAAACCCAAGTCCGCTCATTATGTTCTAGCATGCTGCAACATTGAACTAACTGAATAATTGTTCAATGCTTCACTTACTTCATGGAAATATGATTGGTTTCTTAATTCAAGAGAAACTTGCCACATGAATTTCAGGAGAGATTTCTTTGAAGAATTCATTGTCAATGTTGATGCAGCAGTATACTTTGTATACAAGTCAAAAGTCAAGCCATCAGGGCTTGACACCATCATTCTCAAACTGCCTGGTCTTCCATACTTTCTTCTGTATGATGTTATATATGTCCCGAGATGAGAAGAAACTTGTTGTCTTTGGTCCAAATCCACAAACAAGGACACTCTATTCATATATTTGATGGCAAGGTTCAGGTCAGAAAACCATCAAATCATTCACTTTCCATGATGGGGATAGAAGAAGAAAGAATTTTGATGCTGCAATGAACCTCTACTCATGCATAGAACTTGTCATACAATTCTCACTATGATGAAGGTACACTTCCATCAAGTACTTTATGGCTAGGTTTGGACACTTGAACTATGAAAGTATTCGTTTGTTGAAGAAAAATGGTGTTACTGACTTCCCTACAATTCCTTAGAAACTTAAGTAATGTGATGCTTGTATTCTAGGAAAGCAAAACATACAGTATTTTCATGATTCTATTTCCAAAGAACATAGAAAATTGAACTCATTCATTCTAATTTATGTGGCCCAATGTTTGTTCCTTCTGAAAATGGTAATAAATATATGATGACATTTATTGATGACTATACTAAAATGTGTTGGGTTTATTTATTGAAGAGGAAATCTGATGATTTTGGGACACTCAAGAACTTTCATGCATGTATTGAAAATTATGCACAATCTCATATTGGCTATATTCGCCCTGATAATGGAAAATAATACACTTCAAATGAATTTGAAAACTGACTTCGCCATGATGGGATCAAACATCTAACAACCATGCCTTATAATTCCCAACAAAACATAGTAACTGAAAGAATGAACAGGACAATCTTAAATATGGTACATTCGATGATATTTTTCAAGAATGTTAAGCTGATGTTTTAGGTTGACGTAGTTCTATTTGTTGTGTTTATAAAGAATAGCTTTCCATTTAATGCTATAAAACACAAGACTCCCTATGGAATGTTCTATAACCACATCCCTCCGTTGAGGAATCTCGGAGTTTCTCTTTACACATGTTATGCATTGATACCCAAGGAACAATGAAACAAACTTCGTGCAAGGAGTCACAAATGTATCTTCTTAGGGTACTCATATACCTCCAAAGCATATCATCTCTATGATGAAGTAAACAAGAAGTTTATAGTATCTAGAGATATGATCTTTCTTCAAACTTCCAAGACTAACAATGTTGTTGAGTGAGAGTGTGATCGTTTGGATAGATCTGATAATGCAAAGTAGTTTAAAGAATTCCTTAATGAGATTCCAGATATTGAAGGGGGGATTCTTATACTGGATCAATCTATGGAATATTCTCCAAAATCACTCTCTCCCTCACATGATGCTCCAGCCACTGATGCCACTTTGAGTGATGTGATTGTTAGAGTTGGAAGACTAAATCTTGATTCAACCCCAACTTAGTCAAATGAGAATCCTTGGATGTCTCAGAAAGGTCCTCCAAAATGGCTGAAAAAACACTTGAAATTTTGCATTCTTATGAGGTTGGAAAGACAAGAAAAAGAAGCTCAACTAGACAAAATGGAGGCGACGTAGACAATCCTAATTCACTGGTGGATATGGATGTTTTTTATTATTGTGAACTGACTTTGTCTATAGATTACGAACCAAATTACTTCAAATAAGCAACTGGTCATGATGAATGGAAGAAAATATGTAGAAAGAATATGATACTTTGATAAAGAATGGAACTTGGAAGTTGGTTGATCCTCCATTGGGAACCAAAGCAATAGGATGCAAGTGGGTCTTCAAGAATAGGTATAAAACATATGGCTCAATTCACAAGTATAAAGCCAGGATTTCAGAAAAAGGTTTTGAACAAAAGAAAGGGGTCAACTATGAGGAGATGTTTTCCCCCACAGGAAAATGGGCTACCATCAAGACACTCTTTGCCTTGGAAGCACAAAACAGTTGTAAAGTCCATCGAATTGATGTAAAAACTGCTTTCTTGAATGGAGATTTGAAAGATATTTTTTTTATGTTCCAACCAGAAGGATTTGTTGTGAAGGGTTAGGAAAATGAATTATGGAAGCTTGTAAAATATTTGTGTGGCCTTAAGAAAGCACCATGAGCCTGGTGCGAGAAGTTAACTGAGCAACTTCTGAAACTCAAATTCAAATATTATGATCTTGATGATGGAACTTAGTTTGTCAAGAAAGTTAGAGAAATAATTGTACATCTTATGGTGTATGTAAATGATCTTTTGATGACATGGAACAATTAGAGCTACATTTAATCCACAGAGAAGGAATTTAGGAAAGGTTTTGAAATGACATCTTTGGGCTTGTTCACTACTATCTTGGGATTGAAGTAACTTAACATCTGAGTTTTATATTCCTCTCTTAGAAGAAGTACATTGGACATTTGTTAAACAAGTTTGGCATGATTGAGTGAAATCCTTTAACTATGCCAATGGAACATAACTTAAATCTCACATCCACTAAAGGAAAATAATTTGAGGATGCAATGAAGTATAGACATCTCATAGGAAGTGTCAACTACCTAACTACTACTAGACCAGGCATTTCAATTGATCTTGGAATCCTCCCCAAGTTTATGCAAAAGCCTTGTGAGCGTCATTGGTCAACTGCAAAATATTTTTAAATTACTTGAAGGGAACTGAAGACTTTGGACTGAAATATATGTAGGTGGGTGACTTTAGCTTGATTGGATACTCTGATTCAGACTTCGATGTAGATAAAGAAACTGGGGTATCTACTTTAGGTTATATTATGAGTCTTCAATGAGGAGTTGTCTCATAGAGGTCACACAAACAATCAGTTCGAGTAGACAATTGTGTGTCTTGGGAAAATTAGAGAAGATTTACAGGAAAAACAAGTGCATTCAACTGCTCTCTTGATTGAAAGCACTTCTGCAACAAAGTTGGCCTATACCCCAAAGTTCCATGATCGAACAAAGCACATCAATACAAAATACCAATTGATTGCAATCATGTTTTTCATGTATTTCCCATTTTTCATGTAGTAGGGTCCATCAAATGTATGTAACATGGGCACTCCATACATGAGGAGTCAAATTGTGCATCCAAGGAGTGTTTTCTCTCGAAATTTGAGTAAACCCATGGAGATATAAGTGGAAAATAATAGTTGAAAAAATATTTTTTTTCTATTTTCCCTCTGAAATTTGATGATGTAATCTAATCTTATTTTATTATTTCCACTATTATTTTATAAATTCCTTAGGAGGCCCATTCCAGACCTCAAAATTCCCCTAATGCACATTTGATCTTGGATTTTTGGCATTCTAGAGGACATCTAGGAACCTTCAGCATGGTCATTGCATGTTTTCTGGGTAAGTCTTGCTTTTCTAGTATTTTGTTTCTTTTTCTGTCGCTTTTATTTCATTGGTTTGTGGGAGTGTTGTTTTACCGATTTTATTGAAAGACTGTTGGTGTTTCGATGTGTTTTAGCTTGTCAAAGTTATATTTGTAAGTTTTCCATTACCTTTCCCAAGTGTCACATGCATCACCTAGTTTTTGCACTAACGGTCATCATTGTGGTGATTCTCTTCACATGCTTCATTTTTCTTTAGTTTGATTATTCATACACTCATTTTATTTGCGTACATCATCATTCACTCATATTTTCACCCACCTTCACTTCCACCTTTAGATTTTCTTGTTTTCATGTTGGCATTGGGTAGATCTGAGCTTCCTTGATCCAGATCTTGCTCCTCCCAGGCATGCACTATGCATTTTTGGATCTCAAGGCTCTACCTTGGCTCTAGGAATTATGTAAAAGTTGTCAAGGCCTACATCCAATTGTGCACTATGTAGTTCCATGGGGCAATGGTGAGCCTTGGCCAATGGGATTGCGTAATGTGCACTTGCAGCTAGCCTAAGCTCGGCTGAATTGCACATTGTGTAGTTCTATTCAGAAGTAACTCCTGATTCGTAACTGGGACTAGCCGATGCGTAGAACTAGATACCAGTGAGTCACCTCTAAGAGCCAGGATTACGGAATTCTTCTGAGACATTTCCTAGTTTGTTGTTTGGTCTATTGTTGAAGTGATTTTGTGTTCAAGCTAATAGTTGCATGGGATGAGTGTCCTCTCTATCTCTAGGTACAACAATTGTTGAGAAACTATCCAACAATTACATGTAATATGTCTTCCAAGAGAGCTACATCAAACGATATTGTCAAGGGTAGCACTGGGAAGAAGTTGAGCAGGTGTCAGTGAATTTACCGATTTATGCAAACACTCAGTTGTTCATTGATAAGGGCATGAAGTTAACATGGTAGGAAATCAAGGATATATTTGCAGGGGACTTCAAGAAATATCTAGAACATTGGCAGGTGTATTTCAATATCCATTGTTCAGGCTTACACAAAG
>APFE030660746.1:96847-111188 GCA_000404065.3 Pinus taeda | reverse complement strand
GAGAGGACCAAATTGGAAACTTCCTTTCCATATTTCTATAGATGCTTCAGATACAGCTCTAGGGGCTGTGTTGGGACATAAATATTTAGTTCCTTATGCCATTTACTATACCAGTAAAAATTTAACTCCCACTGAGTTGAATTATACTGTGACTAAAAAAGAGTTCTTAGCTATTGTTCATGCAATCAATAAGTTCAGACATTATATAACAAGCTATGAAACGTTTATTCATACTTATCATTCTGCAGTTAGATATCTAATGAACAAACCCATTACTAATGGCAGAGTTACAAGGTGGATCATACTTCTACATGAATTCAATATTACTGTGTTAGATAGACCAGGGAAACAAAACACAGTCGCTGATTTCTTGTCTAGGATTTAGAATACTAAAGAAGATTCTCCTATAGAGGACAAGTTTCTTGATGAATATTTATTTGCAGTAACTACTAATACTTCTTGGTATGCAGATATAGTTAACTATTTGGTTACAGGGAAACTACCTCCACATTTATTTCCTAGTGAAAGAAGAAAGATTATTCAAGAGAGTTCAAAATATTCATGGATTTCTAACGAATTGTTTAAAACAGGGCCAAATATTGTGATTAGAAGATGTGTCAAGGAAGACGAAATGCTTGATATTCTCAAAGCATGTCATGATGAACCATGCGGCGGACACTTTGCTAACAAAATGACAGCCTATAAAATCCTTTCTTTAGGATATTATTTGCTGTCCCTTTTCAAAGATGCAAAACAATATTTCAAAAGATGTGACAGCTGCCAAAGAGTAGGGAAACCTACCCTCTAAAATGAGATGCCATTACAACCACAAGTAATCATCGAACCCTTTGAAAAATGGACTTTAGACTTTATTGGACCTATTAATCCACCATATAAATAGAAAAAGTATATATTGGTATGTACTGATTATGTCACTAAATGGGTAGAAGCCAAAGCATTATTTTCTGCTATTGAGCACCTAGTTGTTAGTTTCCTTTATGAGGATATTTTTACTCGCTTTGGTGTTCCAAGAGAAATTGTGACAGATTAGGGAGGTCAATTCACATCCAAACTAGTGGAAGCTGATGGAAGAGTACAAGGTCAAGCACAGAAAATTTACTCCTTACCATCTACAAGCAAATGGTCAAGTAGAGTCCACAAACAAAGTTATTGAAGGCATCATTACCAAGACTGTTCATCTGCACAGAAGAGATTGGGCAAAAAGGCTTCCTAAAGCCTTATGGGCCTATAGAACTACATGGAGGAACACAATAGGAAATTATCCCTATGAACTTGTTTATGGGAAAGAAGTTTTGCTCCCCATTGAGTTCCAAGTTAGAACCTTCAAGATGGCAGTTCAATTGGGAAGGGATCTATCAGAAGCTCAAAAGCATAGAATGGAGCAGTTGAATGAACTAGATGAGATCAAACAAGAAGCAATTCTAAGAACTGATCTAGTTCAATATCAAAGAGCTAAGTGGCATGACAAATACATCAAGGAGAAAAAGTTTCAAAAAGGAGATTAGTCATTGCTATTTGATTCTAAGTTCAAAGATTTTAAAGGTAAATTTCAGACTCATTGGCTTGGGCCATATGAGATTGACAAAGTCTTTAGCAACGGAGCGGTAAGAATCAAAACCATTGATGAGTATCAAACTCCTCTTATTGTGAATGGTCACAGATTGAAGATATATCATAAGCCACTCTCAAAGGAGGATTTTGTCAAAATATTTCAAGATAATTTTGCAAAAAGGCTGGTGAACAAGAATCCTTCTTCTCCACCAGCCTAATCTTTGTTCTTTTCATTGTTTCTTAATATATATATATATATATATATATATATATATATATATATATATAATAATATATATATTGTATAAGCTTGAAAACCAATCACTGTTTGGCAGTCTTATACAGAAAATACAGGGCGAAATCAAAAACTTCTGATGCCCTATATTTTCGAAAAAAAAATCCCTCTCATTTCATTCATAGTTGTTCCATTTCTTTTCATTTCACTTCACTTCATTTCATTCCATTTCATCATCACATTTCGCCAATAAAATTCCTTTCATGTCCAGTTTTCATATATCATTCATTCAATCATCATTCATTTCCATCCATCTCCATCCAGTCATATGTTCACTATGTCAATTTCCGCAGCTGATTTCTGATTCCGCAATTGAATACTGATTCCGAAGCTGATTGTTGATTCCTCAACTAATACTCTATTACTCAGCACTGACAGTCAGATGTTAGCCAAATAATGATGAAAACCAAATGCAGGTATGGAAAAGGAAAATATTTTGAAGATGTTAGCACCTAAAGCACCAACAAGTAGCAACCAATCAAAGGTCAATGGATGGAAGTGGTAAGATTCTAAGATATGAGCAAAATTTATTTCAAATAGCATTTTAAAGCACATAATCTATATAGTTGTGAAACCACCGGCTCCATTATGTGTAATGATTCGCATTGATAGCTTTCATAACTCGTCCATGACCTTTGCATAATTCCACCATGAACTCCACATCAATTTCTAATAGCCTCATGATCTGCCTCTGAATCTAACTCATACTCAATTGTATGTTGGCATTCCGCCTGTTGAACCGGGTAATTATGAAGATGTAATCTATTTGACCACGACTCTTCTCTGCTGCACAAATCCGCAGTCATTTTATGAACGTGCTAACATCCACTCCACAGCCTTTTAATTCAAAATTCTGCCAGACTCACTCTGTTTCCATATTCTTCTATTGAAGTTGTGTTTGTTAGTTCTGGCCTATTTATACAAGCCTCCACTCTGTGAACTCATTTTCACTACATGTTCTGTGTTCTTTCATTTTACAACTACTGGTTTTTCCACAATCCTTCTCCATCTTCCACTCACACAACCGTTCCACCTCTGTCAATCCATCACTTACAGTCCATCACTCACAGAGGTATTTTTAAGGCAGGAGGAAGGAATAGGCCTTCTGGTAAGAACAAAGCCAGAAGGGCCTAAGTTCATGGAGGGTTATCCACAGTTAAAAAGCATATTAAGGAAGGCACGGTGGCTGCAATTTATCCAGAAATTCAGAGGTCACAATAAAGAAGTAACGAAAACATTTGCAAGGTCTTTTAATGGCATGGAAGTTGAGGTTGGAGATCTCAAATTTTCAGTCATAGAGGCATCCATTGCAGCACCAACGGAGCTTCCACAGGAGGGGGAACGATGGTTTAAAAACAAAGACTTTGATGAGAGGGCCTGGAGGATTATTTTGCATAACCCAGGTATGGATATAACCATTTTCAAATGTGGAATCCCTGTTTCTGCTCTAGAGGAAAAGTGGACTAGTCTATTATTGATAATCCAGAAGTTTATTACATGTGAAGGACAGTTTGGGTCCATGTACATGTACCAAATCAGGTTACTAATGAATTTTCTAGAAAATCAAACCATCAATTTGCCTTATTTCCTGTTGAGTAGCCTGAAAAAGATGTCCACAATTGTACAAAAGAATCTGGATGACATAGAGCCTCACCTTTACCATCACGGCCTTGTTAAAATTCTGATTGAAAAACAATTGAAGGAAAGAAAGGAAAGTTGGGAACAGTTCTTGATTAGAAACTTCTTTCAAGACCCACTTGAAACACCTAAAGGTAGCTCAGCAAGGAAAAGTAGGAGAAGGAAAACAAGTGTGAACATTCAGGATACTCCTACTAATATAGCTAAAGAAACTAGTAAGGAAGAAAAGCTGTCTAAAAGTAGGAAAGAAAGAATTGAGGTTAGGAAGCAAGTGAAACTAAAGGGGAAAAGAAATATTGAAGCTGCCTATCAAACCCTGGAACCTTCCTCAGAAGAGGATCAAATACTTTCTAAAAGACTAATCTACCTTAAGGAACAATTAGCTATAGCAAAGGGAAAAGGGAAAGAAAAACAGAGTGTAGAGAAAGAAGACACTAGCTCACAGAATCTAAGGAGGAGCTCCAGACTTAAAAGTAAATTGAAGAAAGTGCAAACTAAAGGAGCCCACTTCATAGACATAGGAGGAGAAACACCAGAACAGTTTCCAGCAATCCCTCCTAACCATAGCCCACAACATTCTCCTTTTTCTCAACCAGATTTTGAGATCAGTCCTTCTCAACCAGATTTTGGGATCAGTCCAAGAAAGGCTACACCTAAAATAGATCCAACCCAGCAAGAAATGTATGATTTTATTGAATCGTTGGAGAATTCCGCAACAGACCAAGGCACTTCATCTACTCAGCCTAATACAACCAAGGAAGTTTTAATCCAATCACTAAAACATGAAGTTTTTGAACTTGAAGTCCTGAATAGACACATCAAAAGAGAAAACGAAACATTAAAAGAACAGAGCAAGTTGGATAAAATTATCCACGACAACACCATGTTGCATCTTGGGCTGTGGTAGAAGAAAAATAGGAAATTGAAGAAAAAGAGCAGGAGGGTGAGTAGAGCTCTTATCAACCTCAAATACAGGTGCCTAATGAGGAAGCCTAGGATGATAGTGGTACCAAGGAAGAAGAAAATAAGGTTGGATGTATTAGCAGAGGTCTCAGAACAAATGAACTGAAGGGAGGATGGTGACAGTTTTGGTTGCATGAGGACATGCAACACCTTCACAGTGGGGGTATGTTGAGCCCTAAAACTACCTCTCTTCTACATACTTTCCTAGACCTTTTTCCCACACCAGTGCCTCATAAGCTATCAAAATAATTACATATTGATTCTAAGAGTGCATTTAAGTGGTTTTCTAACTATATTTTTGTGTTTGCTATTTGACTTCGATTTTGCTCATCAGCTGCAGAATGCAGCCACTTTCCGCAGCTGACTTGTGATTCCGCAACTATTTTTATTGATCTATAGGTTATAGGTGTCAGCAAGTAAAACGAGGCATGTGGGTAGTTCAGGGATGATCTAGACATGGACCAGGTCCTATCTGTTTGGTCAAATTCGTAAAAGAAAGCCTTGGTCAAACGATGGTCAAACAAGGAGTCCTACAACAAACAGGTCTCTATTTTCAGCACATGAAAGGTCTAAAACCGTTCCTAGATCCGTGGATCCCTTTTGACAGTTGTAGATCATCTCCACGACACAAATCCAACATCCACTTTTTGTAGATTGAATGATCATGGCAACCAAGACGCTAAGCTCACGGGTTCTATCTTTTCACGTGTCCTCTACTGAAGGTTTCTCACATAAAAATAGTTATGTAATTTCCTCTATAAATAACGAGTTTGCAAATGCATGTAGCTAGTCTGGATAGTTTTGCTGTTAGTTTTATGTTGTTGTTGTAGCATTAGTTCTTTTGTTGTAATGAGAAGACATTTTCTCTATTTTGCAATATAAAGACTCTATTTCTTATGACTGTTTGAGCGTAATTTTGGATTGAAAATGTATTAACCAAGGCCATGCAAAGGGCCCCTGCTGGCTGAGGTTTTGTTTCTTTATTTTTGTAAAGTCTTCATGTATCGTTTTCTTATTTCCATTCTAAATATTTCATAGCTTGTTCACCTGTATATATATTTCATAATTCATTTACGGTGTTAATGTTTCATTCCTGTACATGATTTTCCAGCATTGTATATTTTTTCTAACACTGATCAATGTGTTTCAGGATAGGTTATGCTTGAGCGTTTTCATATAATTTTTGCATCAAATAGTGACATGAGATTGGCCTCTTTGTTGACTTTGTTTTTTAGCTTTTCAATTTCAGTTATGCTTTGATTCCAGTCTTATTTATTTGCTGTTGTTAGCTAGTTTAGATATCAAATTATTCATGTCATTTGACGTTATCTCCAGAGCCATGGCTTAACCCCAAAAAGCTACTTGGCGAGCTATCGAATTATGAGTGAAGTTATTTGATTTTACTTTCGTTTATGCAATTAGATATCAGGTTCTTCATGTCATTTGACGTTGTCTCCAGAGCCATGGCTTAACCCCGAAAAGCTACTTAGCGAGCTATCAGATTATGAATGAAGTGATTTGAATTTACTTTCGTTTCTGCAATTAGATATCAGGTTCTTCATGTTATCTGACGTTATCTCCAGAGCCATGGCTTAACACCGAAAAGCTACTTGGTAAGCTATCGGATTATAAGTGAAGTGACTTGATTTTACTTTCATTTGCAAGTAGGTAATTTAGATATCAATTCTTCATGTTATTTGACGTTATCTCCAGAGCCATGGCTTAACCCTGAAAAGCTACTTGGCGAGCTATCGGATTATAAGTGAAGTCAATTGATCTTACTTTAATTAGTCTGCAATTTTTGGTTTATTTGAGTGCAATAGTTTAACTTTTATTTCTATATTTAGATGAGCAGCAGAGACATTGATTTCATGACCAGTATTTCATCATTTGTTTGATTTGAATAGCTACACATTTACATTCCTGTTCAAGTACTAATTTTATCACTAGTATGTTTTGAGATCCTTTGAAGTGCTAAGCTCTGGAAGTTATCATAAGGGACATAAAACCTTGTCTTAAATCTATATCCATACTTGCCTTCTAAAGTATTCTTAAAACTTAGGAATAGGATTTCCATTTGCATTAGGAGACAAACAAAGACAAAACCACAACATAAAATAAAATTCAAAACAATAAAAAGTAAGAAAGAGGTTGTCTTGCACATATAGTGCGCCACACTTCATCAGTTTACGCCTCCCAGATTGATAATTAATGTAGCAATTTAGGACATACTAAATTGACTAAACAACAAGCATTCTAAATTCCATTCCTCGGATAACTAATAAATAAAATGAAAAACCTGTTGTGTTTATTTCTTTCTTAAAAATAGAGTCATAAGCACGACATCTATATCATTACCAATCAAAGTGAACTTCATATTCTTATCACAATCAATCAACCTTTCTTCCATCTCTCCTCCAAAATGAAATGTGTGTTACAACCAAAAGTTGTCAAATTCCTTTTCACTTGGCTTGTTCCCATGTCATATCTTCAAACATGACGTTATTCCGCAATGTTGCAGTGGGCATCCCATCCTATCCCAAATAACATATGGTGCAACACAATGTCATCTGCCTTTGCCGACAATGGGTCCAGTAAGAAAAATCCTGTACACATATATATTTGAGCACGCACCCTGCACTCTCCCTAAGAAATCCCTATTCTACCCTTTTCGCAACATCAAGATGATGTGTTGAAGAAGAATTCGACACTATATATTCCAACATCCATCATCTCACTGACAATGAAAAAAATATACTTGAATGCTTTAGAAACGTATTGTGCTAACCACCATTCTCACATTTCAAAATTAAATTTTCAACCTGCCCCCGTTCTCACATTTCAAAATTAAATTTTCAACCCTCCCCCATTCCCCCATTTCAAAATTAAATTTTCAATGTTTACCAGAGTGCTTCTCATGTTGCTAATGACTTGGGGATATTATACATGACATCACTTCTTCCTTCCTGCACACATTTTGTAAAGTCGAGCCATAGTTGAAATCACTACAATGAGACATAAATCAAATTATTCTTCACATCCAAAAACATCCACACACACAAATGCCCATCTCATAATGGAAAAATATATGCATGGACCAATATCTTATCCCTGCTCATATATTGAAATGGTTGTTGTGGTATTATATATAAATCAAATTATTCTTCACATCCAAAACAAAGGCAACTACGTGTACAACAAAATTTTCATTTGACATTCACATCCGTCCATCCCTGCTTTTATATATCTGGATTAAGGGATCGAAATATGATATATATCTAATTTAGGGAGCGAACAATGATATATATCTAGATTAAGGGAGCGAAATTTGTGTGATAGACCCCACTCACTATGGCCTCGAGAAACCCCAAATCATAGAGATAGAGATAAGTGCGTTAATCTACTAAGAAACAATAAAAGTGTTAGTGCTATTGAAGAGATGGGACTTGTGATGCAAACTGCAGATGGAATTACAAATGCTCACATAGAATTCCCATTTAACACATGCAAATTTCATTGATTCACCCACTTCTTAGCATGATAGATGGCTACACAAATGTAAAATAGCAAGGGAATTCTATAACAAATCCATATGAAATATACTCATTTAACAATGGATTTCATACTAGATCATGCCTGCATTCAAATCCATGAGGATTAATATTCTATTTTCTACATAGAATTCAAAGAGTCACAAATTTTTCTAATAGAATTTGTCCAAAAACTGACTACATGGAATGGGAATGATTCAAAGCCCACCCATAGATATCTAACATGGATATCGACCCAAGCTAAACTAGTAAACCAAAAGGACTAAGATAGACCTGCAAGGATGATGTTGTTTCAATGTTATACAAATGAATTATTATATTTTATGTCTTAAAAGTTAATAGTTTCCCATTATCATTGTTAAATAATTTTTGTGAAATTCCGTTGCCTCAAAATTCAATTTCTGATATATGTTCTTTCAATCTTGACTCAACAATTCTTTTGCAAAGTACAATTCTATTTTCTATGAACAAGTGAATTTATATGAAGCATATCTCAACGCTTGGAAACCGTTGATGCAGGTTTACAGATTGATTTGAAATTTTACCTGTGGAATATTCAGTGAGATGTCAAAAGATAATTGTGGGAAGAAACCATCAAGGCAAATGAATGTATTATCATACTTTCAAAAGGCTCCATCCAAAAATACACATACTTTTCATGATTCAAGCTCCTTTGAACAATATTTTATTGAGAGAGAGGCTAACTCTTGTGGAAATGCATTTGATATCCATATGATGGATGAAATAATAGGTTCCTCAAGTGATCAGGGTGAAATAAATGTAGTTTCAATAGAAATTGGTGATGAAAATGTTAAAGATTTTTCCTTAGAAGGTGACACAATCCATTCGCGGAAAAGGAAAAGAGGCCAGTGGACCATAGGGAGACGATTGCAAGAAAATTGGGTGTCAAGTTTTCCATTTATTGAAGAAATACCTCTTACAAATGAGAACGAGGTTTTTTGACAAGTTAGATGTAATATGTGTAGTTGGAAAACTCAAAAGGTTGTGAAATTTCAGATGAAGCTAGATACAGTACAAAAGCATGCAGGAAAGGTGTATGAAAAGAAAATTGTAAATGGTAAAGAAAAATATATTGTTAGATGGAAATCTTCTGAGGAATGTCGACATATTCAATATGCATAAGAATATAAAAAATATTTAATAAGTAAGAGGAAACTTGAGGCAAGTGGAGGAACCATCATATCTCTATTTGAAAAGACGATGGAAAGAATTTTGTTATCCAAGATGATACAATTGAACATTGTATTTCACACCTTATCTAAAGGTTGTCCTATGAAAGACTATCCATATCACATGAAATTTCTATCTTTTCTTCAAGTGTCAAACTTTCTATCTTCTCATTGGTCTGTAACTAGTGGTTGGGAATGGGCAAGATATCTAGCTCGAGTAGAAAAGGATGATTTGAAAGAGAAGATTGGATGAGGTTACGGCTATAGATAACACTTCATGGATTTTCATGAGAATTTATATGGTTAATGAACATATTAGGCATTCCTATCTACTTGGGATTAAAAAGATGAGAGAGACTTATACAACTGAAAATATTTATGAACTTGTCCTTAATGGTTTGAAGGAAAGTGGTATGGATCACTTAATGATTGTAAAAAAGTTGGTATGTGTTGGAGCAGATGGAGCATCGGTAATGCAAGGACAAAGGAATGGCCTTTGTGTTAGGCTAAAACTATCAACTTCACCATATATGCTTAATATTCATTGTATGGCTCATAGGATGAATCTTGCATTTAAAATAGTAAGCAAGTTTCCATCAGTTTCAAAAGTTGAAGATCTTGTACATGAGACTCATGCATACTTTTCTTGTAGTCCCAAATGATATTTAAAGTTTCAACAATTTGCAGATGGTGTTACAAATGGAAAAAAAATATTGAAAGATGTTGATACAAGATGGATCTCATTAAATGGACCAGCTCAAAGACTATTTAGTGAGTTAATATTTGGTAGGGTTGATGTATGAAAATCGCTACAATGTAGACAAAGCTCAAGATCTTCTTTCTCGACTAACTATTATAGAGACATTATTGACATTAGCTTGAATTCTTCCTATGCTACATGAAATGAATGTCCTCGTGAAAATGTCTTAGAATCGCACAATGTATATTGCAGAATACACAAATGCGAGAAAGTCAGCATGTCTTGCATTGGATAATTTGTATATGATGTCAGACTCTTTTACTGGTCCAAAGTTTAAAAGTTTGACTTATATCATCAATATAGAAACTACTGAAAAAATTTGACATTTGATGAAAAAGGGATACTATGTATCGCAGTGCGTGGGTATATGGTTCCCTTTCATTATATTAGTAATATGGATGAATCACCAAAGATTTCCCCGTGTCAAGACACCAAATTGATAATATTGTAATTTCAGTGAGACAAAATTTTATAGAAATTGTAAGATCACTATCATTAGAGATAAGAGAATGATTTCCTTGAGATGAATTGTTGGAGGCCATGTGTGTGGTATACCCTCAATATTTAAACAATTGTCAATGTCCAAGAACTTTAAAAGCCAATTTTCAAAAAAATTTAAAATGTTTAGTAGACCATTTTTGCAAGAATGTCTCGATACATGGAGAACAAATTGAACGTATTTTAGATTCATCAAAATTGTATCGACAAGGTGGACGCTTTGCTGAAAAAATGTGGAAGAAATATCTTTTTTTGGAGAATCCTAATGAAAATGGTGCTATAACAAGATTATGGACTACTTTAAGTGCTAGTCAATACCTGCAAGAAAACATATCAGAATATTTCAAATTAGCAGATTTGTGTCAAACCATGATTTTGGGATAAATGGAGGATGAGAGAATGTTTAGTGCATTATCATTCTTGAAGTCGAAGTTGAGGAACAAGCTTGATAAACATGTGGATACATGCTTAAGATTATATGTAACAAAGTATGACGTTGACAATTTTCCATATGAAATAGTGTTAACTCTTTACCGATCAGATTATGATAGAAGGGGAGAAAACAATATAACAAAATTCTCTAATGAACTTGATATAGAGCATAATGTTTTGGACACTCATAATGACAGTTCATTTAGAGAAGATCGTGTTCAAAAATTAGAAAATGAGGACAAAGATGAGAACTGGAAATTGAAATACCCTAGGACTCTTATTTTGGTATACATGTTCCATTGATCATGCAAGATTACTATATGTCAAATTTAGGTAAAAATAGGTTCTATATTTGTATTTTTCATTATAAAATTACATCGACATTACTTTGATGTGTGTTATTTTAAGATTGATGTTTCATATTTAATCATTACATTGTTTGTTTCTTATCTGTGATAGGAAATAACGCTAGATTTGATGAGGTTGGGATCTATTTCTTTTCACATAGATAGTGTCTGACTATTATTAAATGATAAATAACTAATTTAGCAAGACTAACGCAAAGCATGAATGGGTTCATTCAAGTACATGAAACTAACTTGATGTCTAACTCTGATATCTTGGAAAATTTTAATGGTTTATATGTTGCTTGTCTTTGGGGCATTTTATTGAGTTTTGAGTTTTGTTTTGGTCAATATGATGATAGTCCCTTAAATTATTTTATTTCTTACTTCATGCTTAGATTCATAGATCTAGTTTTATAATTATTATTGTTTTCTTTATATATTTTGTGGTTTGAAGAAAGTTGTTTTTATTTCCTTTCACTTTGTGGCAAGACTTTGTAGACTACTATGCTTATTTTATATTTTCTTGGAAAATAATTATTGATATTTGGAAAGGGATGTTGATTTGGGGTAGCATCAGATGTGCTCTAGCCACGAAATTTGGTGGAGAGGTTGGGGCACATGAGATCTCTAATACCCAGAAAGGGTTTGGGCAGATTCTAAACAGTTCAGGAGATATTAAAATAATTAATATTTTTAATGGATTCCCGAAGTCTAAACTTAGGGAAAATAAAATATTAATGGGAATTAATATGAAACTGTGTTAGAATGGTCCAAAAGACATGGATCAAGCCAGATCTAATCTTAGTTGTTGATTAGAGACTTAATCTCGACCATTGATATGTCAATAGGAAAAGTATAAGAGGAGGCTTGAGGGTCACTTGGAGAATACACCAGAGTGATCAGTGATTCTATTCCCTAGAGCAGGGTTTGCTAAGATATATAGAATTAGTGATCAGCGTTGAGTACAGAGAGACAGAGCGGTGGAGATAGTTTCGGGAGAGCAGCGTGGTAGCCGGGAAAAGTGACGCAGAGCTAGCCAAGGCTCACGCAAAGGCAGCCGGGAGCTACGCAGAGCCTCAGAGAGGCCAACGTTACTGGCGCAGAGGACCAGAGGGCTGACGCAGAGGACCAAAGGGCTGACGCAGGGCCTCCTAAGGTTGATGCAAACCCATCCGGGGTGACCCAGGGCTAGTGCTAGATAGAGAGGGGCTGACACAGTCCAGAGAGAGGTTGACGCTGGGGTTTCTGGGGCAGATTGGTACTGAGGAGATGTCGGAAGTATTATCCGGAGTTTCAGCCAGGAGATTTGTCAAAAACTGAGAGGTATTATTTCCAAGGAAATTCTCTATTGGGTAGGCCAGTTTCAGCACCTAGATTGTACTCTGTTATTGCTTAACAAGAAAACCTTCAGATAGCTGCACCGGTTTTCCCACATTGGGTTTTTATGGGGACATTGGTCCAAAAATAATGGTGTCATATGGTGTGATTGTTTCTATTTCCTTTAGTTGTTGATCTGTAATATGTTGAGCATGCACTAGTGTTTATTTTTAGTATTTACATTGTAAATAACTTGTTAAGTAACAAAACAGGTAGGTAGGAATAAATCAGATAAAGTGCATGGAGGGTTTCTAACTAAGTAGACTTAGAAACTTCAACATGGTATCAAAGTGTGATTGTAGATCACAGGAGGACTAAGGACATTAGGCGAGGAGAGTAATAGTAGCAGAAGACAGTTGTACCAAGGTGACAGAAGTTGTTTCTAGCACAACAGCAACAAGGAAGGGTATCGCAGTGCATACATCATCAAGGGTGAGCTAGGAAGAGGTAGCACAAAGGCTAAGGAAGGAAAAGGGAGCCTCACACATAACCATTCAGAAGCTAGGAGGGTTGACACAGTTGACTAAGAAGGTTGGGTTTCTGGTGTCGGGATTGCGCAGAGCCTAGCAGCTCTCACCTTCAGGTTGATGGGGTTTAAAAGGTTGTGGGAATATTGTAGAGTGGTGCTGGTGAGGTATTATAGTAAGAAAAGTACCTGACAAAGCAAGGCAAAGAGGAGGGATTTGCTACCGAGTGTTTCTAGCCGAGGAACCCGAATCAGTGGTGTGGTTGCACAAGATGATCAGAGTAGGGGGCATCTCGACAGCGGCAAAAGGATTTCCAATAGGGAAATCAGGACTCAGAGGGAGTCCAAAAGAGAACTTCCAGATGAGAAGTAGAGACTCGGAGGAGTCAAACACAGAACTTCCAGGAGGGAAGGAGAAGAGCATCATGGCACTACACGGAGTAAGAGACCAGGATAGACTAGACAGAGCATTGAACTTCGCAGCCTGGAAGGCCAAAATCTTATCTGTACTTGATAGAAATCGTGTCAAGAACTGCCTTGAAGGTAATAAATATCCCAATCGACCCCAATGATAACGATAAGTAGGAGGAGGCAATGGCGAGGGCCAAGAGCATCATCCTTAATGAGGTCAAGGATCATGTAGTACCACACATTTCCGAGAAGGAAATGGCATATGAGATGTGGGAGGCTCTCAAGAAATTGTACTAGCATACTTCTATGTAGAGAAGAATGCTACTTGAGAATCAATTGAGGTCGTATCAGATGAAGAAGGGAGAACCAATTGACACCTTCCTCGAAGGACTGAATGAGATCTGAGATCGGTTGACTGCTATAGAAGCCACGCCGAATCAAGAGTTGATGGTGGGGACAACCCTGAATGTTGTCTCAGAAGAATGGAAGGTATTTTTCTAGAGTATACTAGTAGAGGGACTCTCCCACCTTGGGACGAGATGTGGCCGGTTGTTGGGTATCGAAGGTTCCACGTAAAAATTTTGGGTCTAATAGCCTAGAAATTAGGATAAAAATATTGTAAACCTCCAAAATATGCGTAGTGCAAAATGTAAAAGGTCAAGTCAAAGGGTTGTCCACCCAAGAAATAATATAGAATAATAGGAAGTAAGTTGATCCGCGGACCATAGGAAGGTATAAATAGAGCATGACTCTATGAGGGAAAGGCAGTTCTTTTGGGTATGATCTTGGATCTGAATTGTAATGGGTTTTTTATGAGAAAAGTCTAAAAGCGTCTGTTAGT
>APFE030660746.1:68779-87372 GCA_000404065.3 Pinus taeda | reverse complement strand
GAGATAGAATTGGTGATCGAGCATTGTAGCTGAGGGACATTGAGTACAGAGAGACATAGAGGCAAATATAGTGTCAGGAGAGCACTGCAGTAGTCGGGAAAAGTGACGCAAAGCTAGCCAGGGCTTATGCAGAGGCAGCCGAAAGTTGCGCAAAGCCTCAAAGAGGCCAGCATTGCTGACGCAGAGGGCCAGAGGGTTGACACAGGGCCTCCTAAGGCTAACGCAAATCCATACGGGGTGATGCAAGGCTAGCGTTGGGTAGAGAGGGGATGATGTAGTCGAGAGAGAGGCTGACGCTAGGGTTTCTGGGGCAGATTGGTGTTGAGGAGCTACAGAAGGATTATCCAGGGTTTTAGCTAGAAGATTTGTCAAAAACTAAGAGGTATTACTACCAAGGAAATTCTTTGTTGTATAGGCCTGTTTCGGCAGCCAGATTGTACTTTGATATTGCTTAATAAGAAAACCCTCATATAGCTACACCAGTTTTCCCGCGTTGGGTTTTTCCAGGGACATTGGTCCAAAAGTAATGATGTCATATGGTGTGATTGTTTCTGTTTCCTTCAATTGCTGATCTGTAATATGTTGAGCATGCACTAGTGTTTACTTTCAGTATTTACATTGTAAATAACTTGTTAAGTAACAGATCAAGTAGGTAGGAATAAATCAGATAAAGTGCATGGAGGGTTTCTAACTAAGTATACTTAGAAACTTCAACAAATGAGCCATGAGTAGCTAAGTGAAGAGAAAAATGGTTTATGTACTAGGTTTCTGCGCATTCATCATAGGAGACCTATTGACATGAGACCGACATTCTTTTGTATAGTCTTGTCATTCATTTGTCAGCCATGCTTTCAAGTCTTTCAGGTATTAAGTTGTTCGGGTCCCCACATGTCCTTAGGACCATTAATGGATGAGATAACATGAGTCGGTCCAACTCATGCCCTGAATTTACTTTTTACCTATTGATGTAAGTGTTTTTTTACCACTTATCACCAATGAAATTCTACCATAACATAACCCAACTTGAAGACAACACTTCTCATCTTCCTTTTACATAAATGCTCTATGGATCTCCTAAGACCAATGTCCATTCTTGGTAGCTCTCCACCATATCACTAATCGCACAATAGACACACACTAGTAACTACTGCATTCTATAAATCTCTCTAGTCTCAGTTATTGGTGTCCCTGTCACACTCAACCAATACAATCTTGCAAGCATATTTTTTTTATTTTTTTAATTTAATTTAATTTAATTTTTATTTTTTTCGAACAATTTCATGAGAAATCACATTGGTAGATTTAGGCCGACGCATTTCAAACTAACCAGTGTGGTTCATCATCAGGTCAGTTTTTTTATCACATCTTTATTTTTTGTTATTTTGTGTCTTTAACTTTAGCACCATCCTAGAGTTAGTGTCTTTTGGATTTGATCTTTGACTAGAAAAGAAGTCAAATTTGATGAAGCTGGGACCTATTTCTTTTCACGTAGATAGTGTCCTAGTATTAAATGACAGATAACTAATTTAAGAATACTAACGCTAAGGAAGAATGGGCTTATTCAAGTACATGAAATTGCGTTGATGTCTAGTTTTGATATCTTAGAAAATTTTAGCGGTTTGTTTGCTGCTTGTTTAGAGGATTTTGTCAAGTTTGAAATTTTCGGTTTGTTTTGATCAAATTTTTTAGTCCCTTGACTCATTTCATGCATAGATCGGTAGATCTATTTTTATTTTTATAATTATAATTATTTTCTTTATATATTTGGTGGTTTGAGGAAAGATATTTGATTTCCTTTCACTTTGTGGCATGATTTCAACATCTTCACCTTTTAGAATATAGTAAAATATTATTCTTATTTTATATTTTCTTGGAAAATAATTATTGATATTTGGAAAGGGAAATAAGCCTTAGGTAGCTAAGCGAAGAGAAAAATGGTCTATGTATTAGGTTCTTGTGCATTCATTGTAGGAGACCTATTGGCATGAGACTAATATTCCTTTTATGCAATTACACTTTTGATGCCAAGGCGGAGCTAAGTTCGCTGACCTAGGAAGAACGGTAGCAGTTGATCATAATGCTAAGGAGGTTAGAATGTTGGTTTCAAAAGCAGGATTGTGAAAATTGTTTGAACTAGTTCTTATTTTGGTCATATTTAATACCAAATTTTTGTCTTGCTAATTTTTTATATTTGTAATGACCTTGTGCAGAGTTGGCTTGAAGAGCTCGATGTTAGAGCGAGAAGAATATCTACAAACCACAAGGACTATATTGTATCAGATGACCAATGCTTGGAGGGCACTCGATGTTCTTGGTGTTGCTATGTCTCTTCGCTCGAAGCGTCAATAGATACAATGGTATGGCCATAACATCACTTAATTTGATCCTCTTTACTAATAGGAGGAAGTTACTTGATAGATTATAGCAATTAGATGCTTCGTGCAATAACATCTTTGGCTATAGTCCTTAGCATTTTAGAAACTTTCGCTGCTAGCAACTCTTTGCTGCATTCCAAAATATTGCATTTGGGGCGAGATTTGTGTTGAGTAAGTGTTAAAATAAGTCTTTTGCTGCTACAATAGTATGCATTGCCAAAATCCTTAGGGTGATCGAAACTTCTGTTGTTAGTAGTTCTCTAAAAGCTTTAAAATATCCCTCTCAGAACAATTTTTGTGTTCAATAAACGTCAAATTAATCATTTCAACACTATTGTTCTTTAGCCTTATGGATTGTCCATGTTTGATAAGGCTATTCTATTAATGGGTGCTTTGCAATGAGAGTATAGTTTTTTGTAAATTTAGGTTTACAGTTTCACTGTTGAAAATTGCATTATTCTTTGATTGTTGTTTCATTGTTATCATCCCTCTAGATATGGATAGTCCAAATGAATGAGGGACATCTAGAATTGTGTTGCAATAATATGTGTAGAAAAACCTTTTAGACCAACTCCACACAAGCAGAGAAAATTGGCTTTCTCTTTTCCGAACATTTTTTTGTTGTAACTAGTAAGGGTTTGAACTTTGAGGGAATTGAGCTTTCCGAGTTGGTGAAAGTAATGCGAATTCCCCCTTTATTTCTTTGAAACTCTCCCTATTTGAGAACTGGCCTGGTGGTCATTTTAATTGAGTTTTGAAGTAACTTTAAATATAGAAGTCTTATTGCATTAAATATGATCCTCATGGTTTCTAAGAACTATTCTAATTTCCTGAAGCTCTTTGTAATCCATTAGTTTTGCATAAAGATCAATATCCTCAACTAAGTTTCAAGTTCCCAATTGAAATCTATGTTCCATATGTTTTGAGCACCTATTTCAATATTAGCCTTACTATATCTAATCAAAGAATAAACCACTACAAAGGTTCCTCCAAAAGTAATTACATGTTTCTTTACCAACAACTTAAGAAATCAACATATGAAAAAAACATTCCATGTGACTCAAATTTCCACATACTCAAGTCCCAAACAATTATTGTAATCCATGTGTTCCAGAACAAAGATGCTTCTCAACATACAATTGAAAACTGGAAGACTACAAGCTCACTAGGGGAAGGACCAAGGAGCATCCATTCCACTAAATCTCATATTAAAGGAGACCTTTGACCTCGAGAGTCCCCGAATGCTGGAGTGACTCCAAGGAGGGGTCTCATTCAAAAAATTAAAACAAACAAGAAACAACAAACCAAAGACAATCCAAATTAAATTGGCATGAATTCTTACCAAACCACACGGAGGTGGGATCCTAGCCTACCATCAACACTTTCCATGGAAAATGACCCTAACCCACCTTAAGCAGATAAATTACCAACCTCTAGTAATTTATGTGGATTCATGGCTCCTAGCATGCAGATGACATACTTACCTCTCTTCTCATAACTAGCATGATGTTGAGTATGAAGTCCAATCCTATGAGCCATGTAAAGGTTTAAATGCTTGATGCATGTCTCTATACCCATAGATACTAATTGAGGACTATGGCATTGTTTAATGGTGCCATTACAATAAGTAGCCCCTCTTTTAAGGATGAAGCTATATTGACAAACTAGTCAACTTCATAGTTGTTTTTGACAAGACCTGGTAGAATGTGACTTAAGAGAAATTAAGCATTACTTGTTTGGCTCAAACAAATAAAGATGCTAAAGAATTATCAACTGGAATGGAGATAGAAATTATATGGTTGACAAACACCTTTGAGTCTCCCAACGCCACCACTGATTGGATACTAAAGCCATAAATCTTCTCAAACCTTGCAGTAGGTCATAAACCTTTACCTGGTTATTGGAAAGAATACCAAGTCCCCATGTGAAGGAAGTTTGAATTGTTCCTCCAAGGTCCATGATGACTCTCCCCTACAGTTTCCACTGCAAAATTCCCCTTTGAGGCTCCATAAAAATACAAAATATAAGAGTGTTGAAAAGATTTCCATTTTTTATCGAGGGTGTTTCATTGAAGCCGCCAGTTTGGTCTAGTTTTGTGTTTGGACATACTAAGGCCTGTAAATTGAGGGGCTATATGGAATTGACAAAACCGTTCTTCTTCATCCACACCCAAGATTTGATTTGCAGTAAGTTGTTTTCATTTGGAGTTAAAAGTGTTACGCTATGAGGCCTTTTAATTTTATTGCTACTCAGGGGTTATTCAATTCCTCGTGAAATACTTCTCTAATCTAGGAAAACCATATTTTGAAGCATAAAACCTTTGGCAATGTTAAACCATCTTTTGAAAACTGGTTTGGATTTTAGGGTTCCATTAGTTTTATTCCATTGAGAGAACATGTTTTTCAATAAATTTCGCATTCTCATTCTATTATTTAAGCCATTGAAATTTGATTGCCATACTTCGATTGTAAATTTTCACTCAAATATGTAATGAATCGATTTCAAATTTGAGACACAAAGCACATCTCGAGGGGCCAAGGATACCATGCTTTGCAATTTTTTTGTAGTCAGTATTTTCTCATGAACTAATTCTCAATAAAAGATATTAACTTTTGGGAGGTTATTAGAGTGCCATATTTGTTTCCATATTACTGATTCTAAGGGGAATGATTGAGACTGCAGCTGATGTGAATACCCCCACTTGACACTCCAAACGGCATGTCCCCAACCCCTATGATTTGAAGAGGTTATTTTCCAAGGTGCACAACCTTTGTGATAGAGTATAAGACAAGAAACATGAGGATGCAAATGTGATGGGGACGAGTCAATTTTCCACTCTAAACATTGACCCAATTCATTGCTCCAAGAAGAGATATCAAAGAGCTCTTTCCACTTTTATTGTCCATTCATTCTTTTAATCAGTGGATCCCTTGAATACTGTCAAACACCTTTTTACCAATAATATTGTCTTTCCCTATATCTATATATATATATAGATCTTGTCCATTTTTGGGTACCCAATTTAACTTAGATTGAATGATTGGGATTGTAGATCTAATCAATTTCCATATTAATGATCTTTTCTCGGTTTCTAAAGAGTTATCCAAACACCTCATCCATTCCCCTCCAAAATATTTTTGTAAAGAACCTTCTTCCAATATGCAGACTATTTTTGAGATCTTCAATTGGCACCTAGGGAAAAAACCATTAGAAATGACTCCTTGATACCAATATCTCCATGTTATTTGTGAGCCGTTACTATTCACAAATTAGCCAAGAGTGACATTACTATTAACCAATTAGCCAAATGGAATTTCATAGAATTTGTCTTACCTCCTTGCCATAAAATTTAGGACTGGATCTTGAAAAAGGAACCTGTCTAACCTTTTAGCTATGAATACTGAATCAATCCTCCTATCTGTTGAAGTGCATTTTCTAGATTTGGGCTTGATGTCAGGAAAGGTCAGTCTGTCATAATGTCTTTGATTGTCTCTCAATATGGGTCTCTGACTATTGATCCTCCTTATTACTCAAATTTAAATTAAAATCTCAACCAAAATTCTATTATTGGAGGTGTTGTGGATAGTGAGCTTGCATTGAAGTCGAACAATTTTTTTCTTCTAGATAATTATATGGAGTATAGATGTTCATGGTTCAGAAAATAAGACCTGATTGGATCAGTCTACAATTTGTTTTGATCCATTTATCGGAGATGGTGTTTCTCTCTAAAGAGATTTCCTAATTATCCTAGAAGATGACTAATCTACCAGAGAAGTCTCTAGCTTCCTCAATCACCGATTTCGCATGCCCTTCAAACATACTAGCTCTAGAGGATGACGAAATAAGTTTGCCCTTTGAATCCATCTTTCTAGGGAGGCAAGATTTTCTATGATCCATTCCAAGGATGCAGAGGAGCCTCATTGATTGATCCATAAATGCCAAGGAAGGAAGATCCATGTACATGTAGCTGAAAATATTAGCCATTAATCATGAGGTGAGTGGGACTAGCCGAGAGTTGTCCCCTTGAAACTACTAGGAGAGAGAACCTTCACTAGTGAGTCTAATCATGCAAAATTCTTAAGAGATGGACATTATGTTCCATATCTTACCTCTAGTGAAATTTCTTCAAGAGATATAGTGGAACTGAAGGTGGGAGGCAAAGTTCCTGCAGACATGAGAATTGTGCCCCTCAAGACATCCACATTTAGGATGGAGTAGAGCTTCCTGACTCGAGAAAGAATTCCTGTGGTCAAAAGAACATATCCAGTCACTATCTGTGACTGTGAGTTGTAGTCAAAAGAATGCATGGCATTTCTAAGAACTACAATTACCATTGGTTGTTGCACATGCATGGTTGTGAACACTGGCATGTCTACAGAAATAGTTAAAATTCAAGCACAAATTTAGGAGGCTTCAATGGAAGCTCATGATACCAGTGATTTTTTTTTTTGTATTCTTTTTTAGACTATGAACTAAAAATATTTTCTCTCATGGGACGTCATAGATGGGTGGCCAAAAAATATCAAATTCTCATTTGAGAAGTGTACGCACTACTTTAATATTTTTGTTGCTCTGGAAGTTGCTTCTATACTAGAGGGATTTCTTGCTACAATTACTACATGTTTGGCTCTTGGAACTTGTAAGATATCACAAAAGAATGTTATTGTGCTTAATCTACCTAGCATGGATACGTAGGGTTTCACCCCAGTGATTTGCTTTGATAAGACATACACTCTTAGAATCAATCAGATGTCTATCGGTGAATTTATAGCCATAAGGCACAGTGTTGGTTCACTTAGAGAGTTTAATGTTGAAGCAACAACATCTAATCTTGAGGCTGGAAGAATATTGAATTGGCTAGCACATAATATGGAGGAAACTTTAGAAACTCTAGCAAAAATTGTTGTAGTTTGCAATGATGTTGGGATATCTCGTTAAGGTCACTAGTTCCATGCAGCTGGTATTCCTACTGAGGCATCCTTGAAGGTTAGTAATAGCCTAGATAATTGATTTGTTTATCAGTTTTCATGTTATGATTCACCATTTCAATAGTTAATGGAGTTGTAGCTTTGGGATTCCATCACCTAAGTTTATTTATACGTCTCTTTTGGGCTCATGTGGTCTAGATAGGTATTGTTAAAGGCCTTTACAAACTTCTTTGTATTTCTTGCAAAGACTACAAATTTTTGTGGAGCTCAAACAAGTTTTTAAAATGGGCCTTTGGATATGGATGACACAACTTCTTATGCTTTGAGAGATAGGTGTTGAAATCATGCAACGTTGTTTGATAGCCAATCTCTCAAATGAATAGCCTACTAGGAACATAAGTTGGCAATGTGTGGGGAGGTATAATTGCCCCATATATTCTGATATAAGTAGACCATTCATCTATATACCATTCTCCAATATTTTGCAACATTTGTATAGCTTCTTGAGATAGTCTTGGGCACGGTTTGTAAAAGGTCAACTCATAAAAAGGAGAAAAAAAGTAATCACAAATATGAGCATAATTATGCATGTATTTATGCTCCAAACGATCCTTGTAATACACATGAACCGGAGGTTGGTCAAGTGTCCAGGACCAACCCATGCCTACAAATGGGTTAGAATCACACACCACATCAAATAGATAATATGACATATCAAATTCTTGAGGAAAAGTTATTTCCTTCTTGGTTTAAATCTTTTGAACAATTCTTAGAAGAATATGATGTGAGCTTAGATAAAGGTTTAAATTCTCATGAGGTGGAGAAACAACGCCAAATATATGGATGGAATGAACTCTTGAAGAAAAATGATACATGTTTGTGGAAGTTGGTAGTGAAGCAATTTGATGACACATTTGCTGAAAAACTTCTGGTGGTAGCTGGAATTTCATTTATTCTTGCCTACATCCATGATAATCTGTCTTCTTAGGAGGGTATAACCGTCTATATAGAACCCCTGGTCATTCTCTTTATTCTAATCCTTAATTCCATTGTTGGATTATGGCTAGAAAGTAATTCTGATAAGCCTTTGGAAGCTCTCAAAGAAATGCAGTATGATAATGCAAATGTCTTGAGAGATGGACATTATGTTCCATACCTTCCCTCCATATAACTTGCTTCAAGAGATATAGTGGAATTGAAGGTGGGATGCAAGGTTCGTGAAAACATGATAATTGTGCCCCTCAAGACATACACATTTACGATGGAGCAAAACTCCGTCACTAGCGAAAGCACTCATGTGGTCAAAAGAGCATGTCTAGTCACTATCTATTATTGTGAATTGTAGTCAAAAGACTACATGGTGTTTTCAAGAACTACATTTACCAATGGCTACTGCACTTGAATTGCTGTGAGCAGTGGCATGTCTACAAAAATAGGTAAAATTTAGGCACAAATTCAGGAGGCTTCAATGGAGGCTCATGATACTTGTTTGAAAAGAAAATTAAATGAATTTGGTGAAATGTTGACAGTAGTAATTAGTGTTGTTTGTATTCTTGTCTCAATCATGAACTACAAATATTTTTTCTCATGGGATGCCATATATGGGTGGACAAAAACTATGAGATTCTCATTTGAGAAGTGTACATACTACTTCAAGATTGTTGTTTCTTTTGCAGATGCTGCTATACTAGAGGGATTTTTTGTTGTCATTATTACATGTTTGGCTCTTGGCACTCGTAAGATAGCACAAAAGAATGCTATTGTGCATAATCTACCTAGTGTGGAGACATAGGGTTGCACCACAATGATTTTCTCCGATAAGACAGGAACTCTTACAACCAATGAGATGCCTGCCTGTGAATTTACAGCCATAGGGTTCAGTTTTGTTTCACTTAGAGAGTTTAATGTTGAAGGAACAACATATAATCCTGAGGATGGAAGAATATTTAATTGGATGGCACATAATATGGAGGAAATTTTAAAAAATATAGCAAAAATTACTGCAGTTTGCAATGATGCTAGGATATATTGTCAAGGTTACCAATTCCATCTGACTGGTATTTACACTGAGGTAGTTTTGAAGGTTAGTAATTTCCTAGATAATTGATTTGTTTATCAGTTGTCATGTTATGTTTCACCATTTCAACATTTATTGGAGTTGTAGCTTTCAGATTCCATAATCTAAGGTTATTTATAGGTCTCTTTTGGTCTTATGTGGTCTAGATAAGTACTTTTAAAGGCCTCTACAAATTTGTTTTTATTGCTTCTAGAGACTACAAATGCTTGTGGAGCTCAAACAAGTTTTTAAAATGGAACTCCTTATGCTTTGAGAGATACGTGTTGAAATCATGTAGAGTTGTTTAATAGTAAATCTCTCGAATGAATAGACTATTGGGAACATGAGTTGGCAATGTGTGGGGAGGTTTCATTACCCTATATATCCTGATATAAATATACCATTCATCTATATACTAGTCTCCAATATTTTGAAACACTTATATAGCTTCTTGAGACAATATTGGGCATGGTTTGAAAACGATCAACTCATACAATGGTGCAAAAAAGTAATTACAAATCTGAGCATAATTATGCAGGTATTTATGTTCCCAAATATCCTGTTAATAGATATGAACTGGAGTTTGGTCAGGTTTCCAGGACCAACCCATGCCTAAAAATGAGTTAGAATCACAAACCACATCCAATACATACGATGGCATATCAAATTCTAGACGATTGGTGGATGCACTAGGCTTGGCCTTCCTAATAGCTTCTTACAAAGAATGGGATAGAATGACTGCTCAGTATAAAGCAGTTCCTCGTTCTATGATTTCATGGATCAATGACACCCAAGAAACTTTAAAATGTGAATATTTCTTTTCTCCATATATTATGCTGACCAATTACGCTGCAAACATATCATTTCCTTTCAAATTAGCTAATATTTTATATGTAATTAGGAATTTCTGTCATTTATAGGATTGACTTCATTTATATGGTTTTTGCGGCATTTGTTTCAAATGTATTTGAGGGTGTGACTGGGTTTGTTCATTCATTTAGGAAGATTTCTTTTTATTGTTTATCTGACCAAGTCAGGGGAAAGAGTTATTTGTTAAGAAGAAGATGCCAAGGAACTCTCTACAAGGGCTTACTTTGACCTCATTGCTTCTCTGGAAGCATTGAGGTATTTGAGTTTCTTTGTATCTTCATTTTTCTGTATAATACAATAAATATCCTACAAAAAAATATGTTTTGTGGCTTCTGCATAGGGTTATATCTAGTGCTTTCTTATAAGCTTTAATCTATTCCACTTAGAGAGAGAGATATCTAGAGAGTGGTACTCTCTTAGTTGTAATACCTGAGCTTGCTTAATTACATAAGAATTGTAGGTTTTCATTATCTTTCAAACTCTAGAGCACATTTTAGATGATCCTTGAAAATATGTTGTTTGTTGTAACATGGTAGTGATTCAAAAGGGAACATTTGCAAAGTTTGACTATGGACTCTGGGGGAATTTGAAGCACTATGGAAGCTTAAATGTGATGGATTATGATCTCTCTCAGGTCCTAAAATCACTTCCATTGTGGATAGCATATGGAGGGAAAGATGCTTTTGGAGATTTGGTGGATGTAAACCACACACTCGCCCAGTTGAATAGTATGCTAGTGTTGGTCTATTTGGACTCCTATGCTCACCTTGATTTTATTCTGAGTGTACAGGAAAAAATAGATTTGTATGATTCCATGGTAGATTTCTTTAAACCCAAGTCAAGAGAATTGTTTGAATAGTTTGAACATAGAGAATAAAAAATTAAGCCAATGTAAAGAACCTATAGACCTATTGCAAGCTTCATTAAGAGGTTACAACTTCTTTCTCTACTAAGTGAAATGCAAAGAAAGGTATTGGTGTACTATATTTTGTATATGGATGTGTATCATATGGAGAATTTATTGTATATGGACATGCACATATATGTATAGAAAAAAACACACACACTCGGATGTATGCTTAAGAGATCAAGGTTACTTTTTAGTGATATATGAGTTCATATTTTAAATTGGAACGATAAAAACAAATGTACAATGTGCATTATACCCTATTACATTTGTATTCAAACTTCAAAAACAGAATTTTGAGTGATTTAATTGTATGCAAAGTGTGTTTTAATCTATTTCATATGTTTCTAGATTATTAAAATTGCTTACTTATCTAGGACATCTATAGATATTATATTCTCATTTTAATAGTGGTACACCATAACTTTTTCAACATTGTATATTATAATGTCATTCTAAGTGCAACATTTGCTGGGATGAATTCCTCAAACATAAAAAGGAAGATATTGTACTAGAACTTCCCTGTTCTTGGAAGTGGAGTATATTATGGGATGATTAACTTTCAAAATTATTATCTTATCTCTTGTGTAGCTTAATTTTTGATTGTTAACCAATCGAAAAAACATTGGGACACTTAATACAAGAAAGTTAAACAACACATGAAATAGATTAGGATTTGGAAGCTGATCACCAAGGTCCTCTTGAAATATCCTTTTTTTTTCTAAAATATCACCATCATTCTTACATGGAGTTTCTTTGTTTGTTGATTTTTCTCACTCATATAGCTTTCTATTAATGAAATGCATTTGTATTTGTCAATCACATTCCTAGCTATGAAAAATTTTTCTTTTCTTAATTAGGTGGTTTTAGTATTTTACACCATTAAGGAACCTTGTTATAAGGTCCATAAAATCACATCTTTTAAATCCAAATTTCAGATGTTTCATGATACCTAAGGTAATTACGTTTTTCTTTGTTGTACTTATTTTTACTAGAGCCTACCAAGGAAGATTTGAGCCTAGGTCATTTCCATTACAAACACTCTAACTTGGAACTAGACCACACATGTCCTTACCAAAATTATGTGTGTTGGTACCAAGTTGTAATAAACATGCAATAATTATAATATAACAATTAAAACAATAAATGAATTGACACATCCTAACTAAAGTGCATGAGTAACCTCTCAAGCATTGTGACTAGTCAATGCTAAGTACACCATCACATGGCTTTGTAAATATACCATTCATTTCATATCCTCCCTTTTTTTAAATACATAATAAATATATGTATATTCCATGTGAAGAATATACATATTTCAATCCTCAAGGGATTTCTTAGACAACAAGACTCATAGCCATTACAAGAAATACTCTTTATGAGTTCAACATATTGTCACAAGTAGGATTTCTCCCTACCACTGACGCTAAACCTAATTTACTTTCCATGAGAAATATCTTTATATTCCATATGAGGAACATACTTGTTTTGGTTCTTGATGGATTTCTTAACAAGGCTTGAAGTCGCTACAAGAAACAATCATTATGAACATTGTTAGACCTTTACAGAGTCTTTATTATTCAATGAAATATTCATGAAGATCTTATAATTCAATGAAAGATTTGCCATGATTTTACAAGATAATATAATCTTCTGAGAGATTCGCCAAAATATATATATATACATATTATATTATTGATAAAATTGCCTTCCATTCTTCCTATGTATCATGGGGATTCGCCCATTTATTATACATATAAATTTAAGGAGGTTCTTAAAATTTTCGCTATTACTTACGTATTGTGACAACATCATATTGAGATCACTAGGATGCAAATATGAATATTGAGACTGTATGTCTCCTTTCACAGAAATGTGGAGACTCATTTTATTATGCCGAGATAGTAGATCGAGTCACTACTGTTCATTGTGTCTATTCTACTACAGGGATACCACCGAGATCTATATGCCAAGACTGCTCCTTGTCATGTGATATCAATCTATCCGAGATGTATTTCATTGTCATGGCGAGACTGTCATTATAAGGGTTAGGTCTATGCTTAGAATGTATCTAGCCTAGACCTTATGCCAATATTGTATCCTCATCCAAGATCTTCTCAGCTTCATCCATCCGAGATATGTTCTTTTAATTCATAGGTATGTGATATTAGATCTCTGCTCTAGAACTTCGATCAATGTTGCGTCCTCATTCATGCATCGGAGATTTGGTCATGACTGCACCTAATACCCAACCGAGGTGCAATCAAACCCTAATGTGGATCTTCTCCTTTATGTGAGGTTTTAGAGAGATGAATGTGAGATCTTCTTGCGGATACCTTATGTGGGATGTATCCCTCCTTGAATGTGTATACTTGCACCCAATACTCACACGAAATTTCAGAGAGAAATGCGAAGTTGTGATGTGTCTTTTAGTGGATACCTTGATGAGGTATTTATAGTGGTTGATGCTCCTATTTGAGCCAACTTGTAATATGAACCGGTGTGTCTATTTCCTTGAGCTGACATGACTTCCATTCATCCATTTAATTCTATTTTGAGCCAACATGGTGATCTCTTCGTTGTTTTTCTTGCAAACTCCAGCGTGCTTGCTTTTGGAGGATTGTTCTTGGTCTTGGAGGGTTGTTACACACTGTTGAAGACTTGTATACATTTACATGAACTCATGAAGAGTTTCTTTTCATATGACATGACTCTTTGACATATAAATAAAATCCTAAAGACATCAAGAAGAAGTATTTTACCTAGTGACATTTCTTGCTCATGAAACCCATGTAGCAAAGCATATAAAAATAATTTATTACATCAGTTACAAAGATCATGTCATTATGAAAACGAAACCTACTAACATTTTCTTCAACATGGTTCTGGTTGTGGATTAGGCTCACTTGACATGACTTGAAAACTAGTATCTAAATATAAATTCCCCCTTGTCAGATACAAGGTGAGATGATGAAAATATATCCACTATAAGACATGTAAATACTCGAGAACTAACTCTACCGTATGATTGATACATATTATTAGTTTTTGAAGACCATTGCCAAGAATTGATCCATCCAATGTGAATCTTTGTTATTGCAACAATATTGTGTGTAGAACGTTCATTTTTTTGAACAATGAGTATGTTTTCCACAATGCTAAAAAGTGTGAAGATCAAAACATTGATCTTTCGAGTGGCCAACTCGATAACAATGTTGGCAATTGAAAATATGATGTGGAACTAGAGCAGGGGAAGATGAGATTTCTTGAAGAAAACCAACACTCTGGAACTATGTTGATTTGGAGTAGTATGGAATATGAAAGGTCTCTTCCCTTTCATATTGAAGACTAGTTCTATGTTTGTTGTTGATGACTTCTTCCCAAGGTTTGATGATGGGATTAGGAAATGCTAGATGAAATTTTGCATCTTCATGTGAATATGCTCTTGGTGGAATTATTGATCTAATCAAGTGATGGATGTTGATGTGAATAAATCTCAAGTAGAGATTTTTTCTAAACAGAACCAATTCATAAAATTGATTCCTTTGTTGTATCTCATCTCATTGAACCTTTGACTGGAGCTGATGAAACTCAATTTTGTTTTGTGCATCATAGAAAGAGGTGTGAACCGTGATGAGATTTTGTTTTTCAATTGTGACCATATTCCCAATTAAAGAGAGTATTTGAGTATTTAGTGTTGACACCTAAACATAGGGATTGGGTGAACAACTGTAAATAGTGTAAATAAATAATAGAGGAAACAAAGAGTCATCGGGAGATGAAACTGAATAGTCACTCCCTCTTGTATATAATAATGAACAGCCTAAATGAGTAATATAGTATCATTTTGAGGAGTTACCTCCTGGCCTGACATGGTATCAGAGCCAACTACATTTTTGTCATTCCAGTCTGCCCTTGTAACTCCCTCTTGCCTATGTTCTACCTATTTTGCATAACTAACACCTTTGCCATGCTCTTAAGGCCTAAACCCACCTTCCATACATTGTCATATGCGTTTTTTATTCCTCAACACTACCTAAATAATGGAATGAACGTTGGTCTATACCTCCATACCTAGGATACTCCAACATATTTTGGCAGCTACAAATGATTGGTATCATTGCGTTGTTATTTTTCACCGATACGTTGCTCCAGCTAAGACTCATATATCTTATCAAAGAACAGCTTATTTCCGACCTTCTGAACTATAATGTCCCATGAATAGAAAAACTGGGGATCACACATCAATGTAGCCAGGATTGCGTCTGTAGCAAATACACTGCCTCCATATCCCCTCGGCATCATGCCTATCTGCTCCCCTACGCATTGTGGCCCTCCAAGCCAAGGGAGGTATGCATACAAGCCAACGTTTTATTCAATGCATTGAATGTTGAACCATAGATTTGAATGCGTTGAATGTTGAACCAGAGATTTGGGTATATGAGGAGTTGTTTTTGAGTTGCAAAGATTCGAAGATGTGACCTACAATTTTTTTTTTTTTGGCTTGTTGCAATTTGTTTCATGATTTTGTGCCCCTTTGTAAGAAACTGTAGCTAGTTTCTTGGTTGTCATAACAATTCAAAATATTTCTACTACATAGAAATTTTTTTTACATCAAAAGTGCATTGTTTTTTCTAGCAGAAGTTTTTTTTTTTTACAATACACGGGTTTTACAATGCATTCATTGATATCTATTATGGGAGTGGTTCTCACTGGCAAGGAGAACTATCCAGAATGGTCGTGGAAAATCAAATACACTCATTTTCAATGAGTTGTCGAAAGGAGTGTGTGTTGGAGATGGAGACAAAGAGCCAGAACAGCCTACGTCAGACAAGGAATTCGCCATTTGGGAAAATAAGAACAACAAGGCTTATGCATTGATTGCAGCATCAATAAATGAAGAGCTGAGTCGCCATATTTTTCCATTTTCAAATGCTTTTGAAGCCTTACAAAAATTAAAGGAACTCTATGACTCACACTCTGCACTTGAAGTTGTTCAACTCATGATTAAATTGTTCAACCTTGAATTACAAAATGATGATCCTCTTGCTCTTGCATCAGAAGTAAAATCTATTATGCATGATATCAAAGTCACTAATGTTGGACTGGAAATTCCTCTGATAGCTTTTCTCAAGGCACTTTATCCCACTTACTCAAATTTTCTTGAGCCATTGCAAGCAAATGGAAACCTCAAAGATATTACCTTTGACTCCCTTGTGAAAAAGTTCGCTGAAAGAGAGAAGAATTTTGGGAAGAAGAAAGCTCCTTAGTCTTCTAAAGAGGTTGTGTGTCTTACACATAGAGAGAAGAAACTTGCTCAAGATTCTTCTAGAGGAAGAGGAAGAAATTTCAGAGGCAGGGGGGGTGGACACTCTCAAGGAGAAAAGTCATATTTGCATTTCATACTCTACAAAAGAGATGGATCACATGATGCATCCACATACAAGTTTCCTTGGGACAGAATTGAGCAGGAAAGAAACCAACCCAAAGGTAAAACTAATGACAAAGAGAAAGGTAAAGCACCTGAATCTGCCCACTATGTTGTGGCACACTGTAATATTGGAGCAAATTAAGACTTATTTAATGCTTCACTTGCTTCTTGGAAAAATGATTGGTTGCTTGATTCAGGAGAAACTTTCCATATGACTTTTAGAAGAGATTATTTTGAAGAATGTATTGACAATATTGATGGAGCAGTATACTTTGCAGAAAAATCAAAACTCAAGCCATCAAGGCTTGGCACAATCAGGCTTAAATTGCCTGGTCTTCGAAACTTTCTTTTGCATCATGTTTTATATCTCCCACAACTGAGGAGAAACTTGTTATCCTTGGTCCACATCCGACAGCAAGGACACTCTATTCATATGTTTGATGGAAATCTTGAGGTGAGAAAAGCATCAGACCACTCACTTTTCATGACGGGGATAGAAGAAGAAAGGCTTCTCAAACTGCATGGTACCTCTGCTCCTGCACAAAATTTCGCATACAATTCTCATTATGAAGGAGGTACATTTACATCAAGTTTAGTATGGCATGCTAGATTTTGACACTTAAACTATGACAACCTTTTCTTGTTGAAGAAAAATGGTGTTACTAGTTTGCCTACAATTCCTAGGAAACTTAAGCAATGTGATGCTTGCATTCTAGGAAAGCATAGAAAACAATCCAGAGCACATAGAAAACTTGAACTCATTCATTCAGATTTATGTGGTCCAATACCTATTCCTTCTACAAATGGAAATAAATATATGATGACATTAATTGATTACTACACTAGAATGTGTTGGGTTTATTTATTGAAGAAAAAATCTGATGCTTTTCAAACATTCAATAACTACCATACATGGATTGAAAATGATGCAAAATCTCATATTGGCTCTATTTGCACTGATAATGGAAAATAATACACTTCAAATGAATTTGAAAACTATCTTCGCCAACATGGGATCAAACATCAAGCAACTGTGCCTTATAATCCCCAACATAACAGAGTAGCTGAAAGAATGAATAGGACAATCTTGAATATGGTGTGCTCCATGATGTTTTTTAAAAATGTAAAATTGATGTTTTGGGCTAATGCATTTCTATATGTTGTATATGTAAAGAATAGATGACCATCTAATGCTATTAGAAACAAGACTCCTTATGAAATGTGGTATGGACACATTCCTTTGGTAAAGCTTCCCAGGGTCTTTGGTTCCACCTATTATGCCTTGATACCAAAGGTACATAGAAACAAAATTGGTGCAAGGAGTCATAAGTGTATCTTCCTGGGGTATTCAAACACCTCCAAAGCATACCATATCTATGATGAAGTCAATAATTTTTTTTTTTGTATCTAGAGATGTAATCTTTCTTGAATCATCCAAAATTGACAATGTTGTTGAGCGGCAACTTGATCGCTTGGATAGATTCACAAATGCAAAAAGATTTCAAGAATTTGATAATCAAATTCCACATCTTGAAGGGGTGATTCCTATACTAGATCAACCCGTGGAATCTTCTTATGAAGCACTCTTTCCCCTGCATGAAACTCCAACAACAGATGATACTTTGAGTGATGTGATTGATAGAATTGGGAGACTCAATCTTGATTCAGTCCCAACTCAATCAACGGAGAAGCCTGGAGCATCTCAGAAAGGTCCCCCAAAGTGGCTGACAAATACACTTGAAATTGTTCATCCTGATGAGTTTGGAAAGATAGGAACTAGAAATTCAACCTGACAAAATGGAGGTGATGTTGATGACTCTGATTCACTTGTTGATATGGATGTTTCTTATGATTGTGAATTGAATTTGTCTACAAATTTTGAACCAACTTCCTTAAAAGAAGTTGCTTCTCATGATGAATGGAAAGAAGCAATGCAAAAGGAGTATGATGCCTTGATAAAGAATGGCACTTGGAAGCTGGTTGATCCTCCATTGGGAACCAAACCAATTGGTTGCAAGTGGGTCTA
>APFE030660746.1:40751-55074 GCA_000404065.3 Pinus taeda | reverse complement strand
AATATCATTCTCTAAACCATTGTAAGGGTTAGTTTTATCTAGATTCTTCTTCTTATAGAAGTTAGAATTGATGGGGGGGAAATAACATATTGCTATGTATGACTTTTTATTATTAATGTCTTTGATCTCTATCCAACTATATTGGTTGTGAGGGTCGTTTTTATAAATCCTAGCATTGGGGGAGATGGTCTTCTTACTGTAACAAGCTATTCCCCAAATAATTCTTTTTATAATTAGCTAATAATAATTTATTAATATCATAATTTTTTTTCTCTTTCTTTTTATGATAATTATTTTTTTATTTTTTATGATACTCTTATTATAATTTTTTATAATAGTTATTATTAAATTCTTTTTTTTTTAAGATTACATTTCATTTCTAATATTATATTTTATATCATTTAATGATTTTTTATTAAATTGTAATTGTTTAAAATAACTATTATGAAAAATTTATAATCATAACTTTATAAATTTTTATATCTTTCTATAAACATTATTATCATAAAGAAAGATAGTAAAATTTATGTATTAATAAATTATTTATCTAATTATTAGGGGGATTTACTTTTTATATAATATAATTAAACTATATTCATTATTAAATATTATTATATTAATTTTTAGTTTTTTTATTTTTTTAGAATTAGGAACTATAATTAAATTAAATCCAATTAAATCCAATTAATTAATTTTTTCAACTAATATAAAATCGGTTAAAATATAAAATATAAATTAAATATAAATTAAAAGTTATCAGCTGACTTTTAAAATGATTTCTTTAAAACTATTTATCCTATACAGCTCTTCTTATATCATCATTCAGATTGGTCCTGATGATGGATCCCTGTTGGGATTCGAAACGTTGACAAATATGGTTTCTACTATGGATACTCCGAGACAAAACTCAAAAGATAACAATCATTCCACGAACATCTTCAATGATCAAAGGAATGACAAGTAATGCAGGAAATGGCCTACTCTTGATAGAAAGCAAGGAACCCCAGCAATGGAAGTCGAAGGTTTCAAGGTGGCACTCGTCGATGGAAAGGTACGTGTTTGAAAATAGAATTTTCAAAGATGTTTTTGATTTCAGGGTTGTATCAAGTTACAGGAAGTCCACTGGGGACCATGTCCATTGACACATAGCACCAGACGTCTGTGATTCAAATGGTGACAGGGAAGCCTGAATTCAAAAAGAGCATGAAAGTACATGTCTGAGATGTACCGAAGGAAAATATTACAAGGGGACCATTCCCCTCATGTAGAAGGTCCACAGGTGTGGAACAACCCGAGGGGTTTGAGATTGATAATCAGGAATCTCTCATATGCAGGTGGAAGAAAGCCCTTTATGGCTTGAAGCAAAACACCTTGGGCGTAGTATGAGAGGATCGATAGCTGTCTGATAAAGCTGAGATTCACTAGGAGTGAAACCGATCCAAACCATCCGAAGGTCGTGGATGATAGACCTCTCATACCAGCACCTTATTAGGATGAGCTATTTTTGACTGGTGCAGACCCTCTCATTTGCAGAAGTAAGAGGGAGTTGGATTCCGGATATGGAATGATAAACTACAAGCATGTGACTACCTCGAGAATCTTAACTTTCAGAAGTTATATGGTAGTGATGTCGAACCATATTTGGGAAATACCTTTGAGTTTCATAAACTCATTCACATTGATGTTCTTGGTGAACTTCTGTCCGGACATATGTATTGTAGCTAGCATGGCGAGCTCATATTTGGTTGAGCCTCACTAGATTGGTGCCAAGAATCTTCTGAGATATATTCGGGGTACAATCTCTCATGGATTGAGATACACTGCCGAAAATATGAAACTGCATAATTATTTGAATTCTAGCTGGGTAGGCAATGTGGAGGAACACTAGAGCACTTCTCAGTGCTATTTATTTTTGGATTCTACTTCGATATCATGGACAAGAAGGAAGTAGAAGTCGAGACCAAATACATAGCTATGAGTATGATCTTGTATGAAGTTTCCTGGTTGTGGAAACTCTTCAGTGAGTACACATGATGAATACCACTGTGATTCTCTGTGACAACCAGAGGTGGGATTCAATTATTGAGGAATCTCGTATTCGATGATTGCTCCAGCAGAGAGACATCAGATACTGCCTTATTTGGGATATGGTAAGTCGATAAGCAAGGAGGCTCCTTCGCATTGAGATGATGTACAAGTTGCTACGCTTTGTCAAAGCCCCGGGGAAAGATCAAATTTGTGATTTTCCCGAATGACTTGGAGTCGTCTAGAGACCCTTGTAAAAGGGTCCTGCATATTGCATACATTGAGCTTTGAGAGCTCTGGGGGCTTGCGGTTCTTACTAGAGCAACATACGACCACAGGGTGACTCACCCTCCCCTAGCGGTGCACATTGGATAGGATTATTTTCTCTCCTGTGGACAGGATGATTCACTCTCCTGTGGACAAGATGATTCACTCTCTTGTGGGACAGGATGATTCGCTCTCTTGTGGACAGGATAATTCGCTCTCCTATGGACAAGATGATTCTCTCTCTTGTGGGACAAGATGATTTGCTTTCTTGTGGATAGGATGATACGCTCTCCTATGGACAGGATTGTTCGCTCTCCTGTGGGCAAGATGATTCGCTCTCTTGTGGGACATGATGATTCGCTCTCTTATGGACAGGATGATTAGTGATGATTAGTTCTCCGATCGAGGCATCCTACCCATGCAGTCTGAGACTCATGGGAAGTACCTCTCATCTGATCAATGAGCAGGGAAATGAGGATAGGGACCATAGTAGTACCGATGGACACATCGTTGTATCTACCGTACTCCCTATGCTAGGATGACCTTCATTGATCTAGGATCAATGATACTGGTCTGGGACCAGTGGTAGGAGTTGTACCCACTATGACACTAGATTTGGGTAGTAGAGGACTGTTCTGGGACTAGTGGCACATACTCTGAGATTGACTTCGAGTCAGTAAAGGACTGTTCTGGGACCAGTGAGACTGGTACGTACTATGACGCTGACTTCGGGTCAGTTGAGGACTGGTCGGGGACTAGTGGTACACACTCTGAGACTGACTTCGGGTCAGTGGAGAATGGTATGACACATTCTCGATCAATTCTTCTTCTTCATGGTTTAGCAGAGCACAACAGAGCATAGTAGAGCTAGTAGAGCTCAGCAGAGCTCAGAAAAGCTGGGCAGAGCTAGCAGAGCTTAGCAGAAGAAGAGCTGAGCAGAGCTAGCAAAGCTGAGTAGAGCCAGCAGAGCTGAGCAGAGCTAGTAGAGCTGAGCAGAGCAGTGCAAGGCACTGATGGCAAAGATAGTATAGTCAGACATATGGATCAGCGGATGGAGTTCTCCCTAGTTGAGAGGGAGTGTTAAAATTGGCAACTAGGGCCAAACTCCATGTGGGTCATCTTATTTATGGTAGCTGATATTTTTATTGGATCCCTCTCATCAAGAAGTGTAGGATTGATCTAAATATCATCTGATTCTGATAAGTATTTATGAAGTTATGAATTTATTTATGTTATAAAATAAATTGTCAAGTCGACCAGCAACTTGAGTAGGCTCAGAAGCCCAATAGACATGTCTATTCATCATCTATGTTTTAGTATAAATAGAAGAGTATTTGAAGTCATTTGGACACACATTCTACATGTGATCTCCTCCTCTCCACATCTTGGTTTTTGGTGAAGGAGAGACACATAGAGAATACACTGGCCTATGTACAAATGATACCCTAGAACTAAAATGCAGAAGCCCTAGAAACGGTCATGGAGAAGTCTATACACAGCAAGAGGAAGGATTTATGCATAGCCACAGAGAAGTCTGTCCATAACCGCAGTAAGGATAACTAAGCTGCAGTCATGGTAATGGAGATGCAGCAATGGTAATAAAGGTCGTAGTGATGCCCTAGCCGCAGCAGCTGCAGAGAGGAATACACCTAGCCACAGTAGCCACAATGAAGGAAGACTAGCCACAGTAAGCTACAGTCATTGAAGGAAGACTAGCCGCAGTAAGCTGTAGTTAATGGAGGAAGAGGAACTGCAGTGAGTCACAGTAGCCACAGTCAGGTAAGGTAGCCACAGTCATACATGAAGGAGGCGCAGACAAAAGATCAAAGGTCTATCTACACCTCGGATGGTTTAAGGGTAGACAGACTAGGTCTTGGATGGCTTGAAAGAGCTAGAAAGTGACTTTGCATCTTAGGAAGTAGGCATACTTGAAGAGGCATGAAATAGTAAGACAGACTTGGCATAATGGTGAGACGCAGTATCAATGGTGGTAGTGATAGTGAAAGAACAGAACAGTCTCGACCTAGAAGGAAGATCACAATGATCCTTAAGGTACAACCTCAGTCTCGGCATATATATCGTACATAATCATGTTGAAAAGGATTTTTGGAAATTGCTGGAAGTCTGGGCACAATGAGAAGCAGTGACGAAGGTTTCAAGCAATGTCAGTGTTGTTGTAGTAATGACAGTGATAGTTACATTCTCAGCATAATGGAAGAAGCTATGTCAAGAATGATCAGTGACAAAGTCATGATGTAGTTCTTGTAAGATCATGATCTCATTGAAGATGCAGAGATCACCTCTGTGGTAATTTCAAGGGATAGTCGTGGTGCAACAATGATGGTAGCATTACTGAAGATATCAAGTGATGCAGTAGTACAACAGTGATGATGGATGTTGTAGGATGAGTACAACATAAGATTCACTGAGGGCAGATCAGCAATATTGGGTGCAGATCCGTGACAAATAGCAGCTCAATAACTGGAGCAGCTCAATGACAGGAGCAGCAAAATAAAGTGCATAGCATGATCATCAAGGTACAACACTGTGATAGTACTGCATGGTGCTACACGGTAAGGTGCAGCAAATAAACGAGATGTAGCACTATGATAGTTGAACAAGTCACCTTAGAGAATCAGTTGAAGCAATATGTCTTCAACTCATCTCATGCCGATATCAAAATTCAAAGTGTTGACTTCTATTGTAAATGTACTATCTCTCTCACTTTCTCTGTTGAACTTTGAAGAACATAAAAGAAGTATTGATCAAGGGTTCCCCACATTGGGGTTTGTCCCTAGCTGGCGCCATATCTTGTGTCCTCTTGTCTTGTCTTGTCTTGTCTTTTGCGATTTGTATTTATGTTCTATCTGCAGTTTACTTTAATGTTGATGTGATTGCTAACTGTGAAAATTTAAATAAATTTCTCTAGCATAGAACATACCTAAAATTAACAAGTATACACAGGTGGGTGACTTCAGCTTGATTAGATACTCTGGTTCAGACTTCGATGGAGACAAAGAAACTCGGGTATCTACTTCGGGTTATGCTATGAGTCTTGGATCATGAGTTGTCTCTTAGATATCACGCAAACAATCAGTTCCAGTAGATTCCACAACAAAGGAAGAATATGTGGCAACAGCTGAGGCAGCAAAAGAAATTGTGTGGCTCAAGAAAATTGTGGAAGATTTGTAGGTAAAACAAGTACAATCAACTCCACTCATGATTGACAATACCTTGGAAATAAAGTTGGCCAAGAACCCAAAGTTCCATGATCGAATGAAGCACATCAATACAAAATATCATCTGATTTGACATCATGTTGAGGCCAAAAAAATCCATCTTCGCCATTGTTCCACTAATGAGCAGATTGCAAACAACTTCACCGAAGTGCTTGGAAGAGAAAAGCTTGAAAGATTTAGAACAATGCTTGGACTCACCAACATCCCTTCAGATTAAGGGGGGGATTTTGACACCTAATCATAGGGATTGGGTGAACAACTGTAAATAGTGTAAATAAATAATAGAGGAAAAGGAGATTCATCGAGAGATGAAACTGAACATTCCCTCCCTCTTGTATATAATAATGAACAACCTAAATGAATAATACAATCTCATTTTGAGGAGTTACCTCCTGGCCTGACATTTAGTAACTCTAATAATTTATTAGTTTGAGCCATTTTCTCAACAACTTAATATCAACAAATAAGAGGTGTCTACTTCTACCAAAAATGCACCTGTTTACAATGCAATTCAACTAGGAAACTTACAAAAAAAATATTTGCAACTTGTCATTATCCTTCATTTTGGAAGAAAATATATATTTGAGGAGACCACTATTCAACTTTGTATTCAATATTTTCTCATACATTCTCTTGGCATCTACGATCACCACACCAAAAAGTTTCTTCCCACATAGAAGAAAAAAACTCACACTCTCACTGTATAAACCTAGTAGAATAACAATTGACAAATGTGCTCATGTGCAATCCATACCACCAAGTACTAGGGATGCAGTCACATGGATTGGTTGACTATAAAATTGTGAATTTGAGATAAGGGCATGTTTGGTAGAAATGAAACTATAGAAAATCAAACAACGGGATGTTTTGGTTGAACTGCAAGATGTGTTCAATATGTGATATTTTTTGCATGAGTTATATGCACCAAGAATAAAGGGGGGCTTGTTCATTTCCCATTCATAGGATAGCACACCATTTTTTTTGGAAGTTTTTTGCATATGCGTTTTGGCAACTTTTGGCCCACAATTTTGCTAAAATCAATTTTGTGGCCCATGTTGGTTTTTCTCATGGTTTTTTTTTTTTTGGAACTATATTTTAATGGGAGGTTCACATTCTACAAGATAAATATTTTATTACAATACTATATAGACAATATAATGAAATAAATCTTGTTGGCTTTCCCAAGTTTGGGTTTCCAACATAAAATCTCAATGTAAATTTATGTGTTTTCCATTGTATCTTTTCTATTTTTATTAAGAATCTATTTGTGGTGAAAAATTGTATAGGGTTAAAACCTACATTTGGAATCAAATCATTTTTGGGTTCAAGGGGACACCTTTGTGGCTAAGGGGTTTGTCTTGGGCCCATGGTAGGCCCTATTATAGTGGGAGATCTGCAAGAGCGATTCATGTGGTGAAAAGAAATTATGAGCAATTAAAAAATAAAGATCATGAAATTCAATGGGCAAAGTTTTGAGTTGTGGATGCTCAAAATGGAAGACTTGTTGGTGGATGGAAATCAATGGATTAATGTGGATCCATTTACAATACCAACATGGATGTCAACAGAAGACTAGAAAAAGTTCAATTGGAAGGAAAAGAACACAATACAATTGTGATTCTTAGATTCAATGTTACTAAATGTCTCAGGAGAAGCTATGAAAAAGGTTTAGCAGGACAAGTTAGGGGCTTTGTATTAGTCTAAGTCATTGGTGAATAATTTGTTCCCGTGAAAAAAGCTATATAAATTAAGGGTGAAGGATGGAGAGTTGGTGAAAAGCATCTCAATTCCTTCAATATTGTGATTAGTCAACTATTATTTGATGATATTAATATTTCAAATGAGGATAAGTGCATTATCCTGTTATGTTCTCTACCAAACTTGTGGGATAGTCTAGTTGTTTACATAAGTAGTAATGCAACTACCTTAAAATTTGATGAAATAGTTTCATCCTTATTCTTGAAGGAGATGAGAAGAAAAACATGGAGACCCATAATGAATATGCCTTGTTTGCAACAAGACACTCCCAAAAAAGAAAAAGAAATAAGTCCTCAAGTAGGAGATCTAAATCTAGAGGACTATTGAAATATATAGGAAAGTTTAGAAATGTATGTTGGAGATGTGGAAAAGAAGGGCATTACAAGAAAGACTGTAAATCCAAAATTGCAGAGAAAATGAAGGGATCTAAATATGCTCCTTTTTTAGAAGAAAAAACCTCCTCAAATGGAGGGGATGTGTACTTTACTTCTTCAAGTACATAAGTAGATCGTGAGGCATGGCTATTTGACTTAGGTGGATATTTTCATATGAATCCTCACAAGGGGTGGTTTTGCACGTATGCAATATAGGATGGTGGTGATGTTTTCTTAGGAGATGATTTGAGAGCCAGAATCATAGGATGAGGAAAAGTCAGGTTGAAACTTATGGATGGAAGGATTAGGACACTCCCTAGTGTTATTCACATCACAATATTAGTCATAAATTTGATTTATATAAGAAAGATGAGCGATGTAGGTGTAAGAACAATGCTTGAAGAGGATATCGTCAAGATGGTTTGAGGACCAATGGTATTGCTAAGGGGAGTTCAAATGGGAAATTAGTGTAAGTTGTTGGGAAGCATTGTTAGTTATAGGTGAAAGAGTTCCATTTTTTCTAAGAGCGGAGGAAAAGAAGGAAAAAATCTTGAAACTTTAGGAGAAAAGACTATGTTGTGGCAAAAAAGACTGGGACAAATTAGAGAGAGGGGCCTTCCAGTACTACATGTTAATGATATTATAGAAGTTATGTCTAATTTATCTTTGGATTTTGATTTCTATGAACATTGTCTATATGGGAAAAAAAATCAAGTGAAATTATCCTATGGGGCTAAAAGGGAAGAAGGAATACTACAACAAGTTCACAATGATGTGTTTGGACTTGTGTTGGTTTCATCATTGGGTAAATTTGTGTACTATGTATCATTTATCTATGAATTCTTGAGGAATACATGGATATATTTCCTTGGGAAGAAATATGAAGTCTTTGACATATTTAAACAATTTAAGGCCCCAGTGGATAATCATACATGAAATAAAATAAATGTGTTGAAGATGGATAATGATCGAGATTTTTGTGGGGAAGAATTTAAATAGACCAATAAAAGGTGTGGTATAACATGGCACAAGACTACCTCATAATCACCTCAATAGAATGGAGTTACAGAAAGGATGAACATGACATTGATGGAAAAACCAATGAGCATGCTCAATGGTGCTAGGTTAGGACAAGAATTTTGGTTAGAGGTAGTGGACACTACTTGTTACTTGGTAAAGAGATCACCCTCATCAACTATGGATGATAATAATCCACATGAGGTATGGACTGGTAAGGAACCATCTCTCACACATCTCAGGGTATTGGCTGTGATGCATATGTACATGCTCTGAGGGAAAACAAAACCAGGTTGGATAACAAATATGAAAGGTGCATCTTTATCGGTTGTAAAGATGGTTTAAAAGGTTAGAATATTTGGAACACTTGAACAAAGATGTTGTGTACAGTTGAGATGTGGTATTTAGAGAAGTGAAAGATGTTATCAAACAAAAAATCCTACCACGGGAGAAAGAACTAGAGAAGATATAGAATCTATAGAAGAACATGAATCAAAAGAAGAAGAACCACATACTCCGGATTTGAGGAGATCGGTTCAAGAAATAAGACAGCCAGAAAGGTATAATCCACCTTATTTCCATTCAATTTTGTATTTTTTTATTATTGATGACGATTTTAGAAATGTTAGGGAGGAAGTGGATTTAGATGATGGCAAACTCTAGAAAAGGGCCACGGTTGAAGAAATGGTAGCCTTGGACAAGAGTGAGGCTTGGCATCTAGTGGAGTTTCCATCTGGAAGAAAACAAATTGGTAGAAAATGGGTGTTTAAGAAGAATTTTAATGCAGAAGGAAATGTGGAGAAATATAAATCTCAGTTAGTAGCAAAATTTTATTCCCAAGTGCAGGGAATTTATTTTTGTGATATTTTTTTCTCTTGTTGCAAAGCTAGTTTCTAATAGATTTATTTTATCTATTGCTATTTCTTTTGATTTTGAAGTAGAATAGATAAATGTGAAGACAACATTCCTACATGGGGATCTGGAAAAACATATATACATGAAGAAACCATAAGGATTTGTAGTGAAGGATAAAAAAGAGTTGGTATTGAGGTTGAAAGCATCCTTGTATGGGTTGAAGTAATCCCCAAGGATGTGGTATCAAAAAAATGATACAAGTATATATGGATTTGGATTTACAGGGAAAAAATCAGATCATTGTGTGTATTTTAAATTAGTTGGTGATCGTCTTATTTATTTGGTATTATATGTATATGATATGATGTTAATTGGAAATGAAAAGGAAATAATCCACTGCGAAAACTAAAATGTCCTCAAAATTTGAGATGAAGGATATTCATGTTGTAAATTTCATTTTAGGCATGGAAATTAAAAGAGAATGGCCAAAGATAAAACTTTGGTTAAATCAAAGGAAGTATATTAAGACAATATTGTAGAGGTTTAATATGCAGAAAGTAAAATGATGAAGGTCCCTATTCTTGTAGGTGTAAAGTTATATACAGATCAGTGTCCCAAGACACATGAAGAGGAAGAGGACAGGTCTCATGTTCGATATGCTAATGTGGTTGGAACTTTGATGTACACAATGGTATGTACAAGACTAGACATTGCACATGTAGTGGGAGTACTAAGAAAGTATAAGTCAATACCAGGCAAGGAGCCTTATAGCATAGTAAAGAGGGTTTTTAGGTATCTGTGTGGCAAAAATAATTATGGATTGTGTTGCCAAGGAAGACTAGGATTGAACAGAGAATTGTACATACATGGAATTGTTGATGTAGACTGAGTTGGAGATCTAGATTGTAGAATATCTACAAGTGGGTATATGTTGAACCTATTTGGAGGGGATATCAGTTGAATGAACAAGAGACAGTCAGTAGTGGCACTTTCAAATACAAAAGTTGAATACATGGAAACCCCTCATGCAAGAAAGGAAGGAGTTTGGTTACAAATATTATGCTTAGGTATGGGGTTTGTACAACAAGCTATAAGGATACATTGTGACAGCTAAAGTGCAAATCGTGCTTATCATTTGAAGGCAAAGCATATTGATTTTCAGTATAACTTTGTGATCGATATGATTAAAGACAAGAAAATGTTGCTACTATAGGTGGGAACTTTGAAGAATGTTGCAGATGCATTAACAAAATTTGTAAGCACTAATACATTCTCTTGGTGTAGAGAAACAATAGGCATCACTAACTTGAATTGTTGATTGTGTACTCCAATTGGCACTTGTATGCAAAGAAAATAATAAGTGGGAAAATTTTGGGTATTTGTTATATTCTTTGCACAAGTTATATGCACCATGAATAAAGGGGAGTCCTAAATCGTGTTGTTAATCCTGCCCTTGCTTGTCTGGCTCCCTTGCATGGGCTTTGGAGCAACACCTTGAATTTTTTTGGGGGTAGTTTTTTGCATATGTTTTCTGGCTACTCTTGGCCTACGATTTTGTTAAAAGTGGATTTTTGGAATATGGTGGTTTTTTAGTTTCATTTATGGAACTAAGGTTTTACTAGAAGTTCATATGCGATGAGATGTATATTGTATTGTAACACTGCACATAAAATATAATGAAAAGAAGATTACTGGTTTTCATGGATTTGGGTTTATAGGATAAAACCTCTGTGTAAATTTTGGGAACTAAAAATATTGGACTAGTGAGAAACCAAGGCTCAAGGCTCACATGCACAGATACCAAAGCTATGAGAGAGAGGGGTCACAACATTTCTTACCAGAGAAAAGAGATTGAGTCTCCAGGATCTAGTTACGATAAAATAAAAACAAGAAATTGAATTTCCAAAAAAACATAAAATTACATATACACTTGTCTTGAGTTCATTCCTCGAGCGTGTTCCACTACATTTTCATGGTGCATTCATGGGACCCCAACATGATCAATTGAACACCACAACATTCCGTTATAGTTGGGGTAGTGAGATTTGAATATGTATGGACATATTGAATTGATGTCAATATTGTGCAAAGAAGGTGACCAAGCATCATGGGCGATGTTCATGCACATAATTCCATCATGATATATGGTAAAATGGAAAAAATCGGCAGGCAACTCCTGAGTATAATTTTCACCAAAAAATTTTCTCAAGCTAAAAATGCATTGCTTCTCAAGGAAAAACACATGACAAATTGCACAATATCATATCACATGATATCACTACAGACAACAGTAATCTTGAAGCTTTAAATTACATGACAAATTTCATAATATCATATCATCGTGATATCACTACAAACAACACTAACATTTAAGCTTCAAATTACTAATCTTCGGGAGTGTTGATTCAAATTGGATGAAGATCTCATCAAAGTAGTGAGAATTAAAATTGACTACACATGAAATAGGATGCATAGTTATGAACCCATTGTCCTTCTAAAATTGGTCTCCAACGATGAGGTTTATCATGCTCTTGATAAAGATCTAGCAAATGAGAAATCTAAATAGACTATGTGTAGGAAGTAGAAACTGCCAGTTGAGGAAAGAATAATGCAAATGATTGGGCATATAAAGGAAATAATTGGTCCATGGGAGGAGCACGTAGGTCGAGCAGACAAATGGTAGAAACCCTGGGAAAGGAAAATATGTTGGTTGAGGAAACGCCAAAACAAAGAAGCATAGATTTGATATGGTTAGAATGGAAATTTTTTTAAAGAAAACTTAGGTGAAGGGAGACTTTAAAATCGTGGTTTAAAAACAATTAAGTAGGGAAGGAATATGGCTACACATTGTTAGACTCTTAGGAATAGAAGAGTTGATTAAGATAAACATGAGATATATTTCTCATTCATATCTTACACATTAAGGTAACATTTTGTGACCTTTAGTTTCATTTTTCAAGAGGTCTTTTGGTCTCCTAACAACTTTTTAGCTTCACTTAAATATTTTCACCTTCCACCCAAGTGAATATTCTATTTTTACATAACCCAAGAGGATTATGTTTCCAACACCATTCTTCATGTTCATTAGAGTTTGAGAACGAGAATTGGAAAAGCTGGTGATGCAATTGATATTGATCATAAGCATAACATATAATATGTCAAATCAATGCCCCAAAAAATCTCTTTCTAATGGCATTAGTTTGGTGGAAATTTGAGAACCTTGTCAAAACCAATGTAAACAGTTGACCATGATCCTTTAGGGTATGAAACAACACTTTTAGGGGTTAAAGAGCCCTAGTTTATCGACATATAAGATTGGGGTTGAAGTGCCCAAATATGTCTATAATAGTTGCCCCCTAAAGCATGAAGTCATAAATATTTGATGTCGGGTGAAATGCTTTATCATGAGGATCCGAGGTATTCGAACTGGAAGGTGACCTATATAAGATACAATACAATACATCATCATCATATTATTTTCATGATCTAGCTAAGGTGGGCATTCCCATGCTCAGCTTTATAAATTCATTTTCATGTACATACGACAGATAATCGTCTATAGTTGCAGACTGATGATTCTTCATATGGAGAGTCATCATCCTTGGCTTGGATGACCATCTATGCAGCTTCTATGTACATTTGATGTCTTTATATCCCTAAATATATCGCAGCCCGGATGGATGAAACTAGATCCGGGGTCTTCAAACTCGTTCAATTTTCACTCGATGTACAAGTCGATCCATGTGAAAAGATGTTTTGAAGTTGAACATGGAAAGGCATCACCTGATTACCATCCAATAACATAAGCTATTAACAGACGTGAGAGGAATCACTGATAATGATAATGACCCTCAAGGTACTACAGTACAATTCACGTGGTGTGAATATATGATCCCATGTCGAACACCACGTAAAATCTTTCGATCGAAGGCCATTGATGTCAACCTGTCGCCGGAAGTGAGAAACTTGCCATTGAGGCATGCAAGCTTCAAAGTACTGAAAGGGTTGTTTCTAAGTCAACTTCTTCGATAATGAGCTGATGTCGACAAGAAGTGACCCGTCGTAGGAGGGCCTTGATGTATCCCACATCTATGACACGAAATGAAGCAAATGATTTTCTGGAGGTGAAAACGATCTGATGATATAAGGTTTAGGAATGGCGGTCATGAAAAATGGAGGGTGAAGGTATTGCAGTGGATGAGGTGTTAGCTGGATGGTGAACTCTCTGAATGACTTCTCTTGAACATGTTGGTGAAAATGAAATGGATTGGTAGCGTTAACCCAAAAAGATGGATGGTATGGTGGACCCATGGTGATATGACTGGTGAATGGAATAACCCAACCCAACTCAATCATGGTGATGGAGTGAAAGTGTCATGTTCAAGAGCGACCTGCTACCAATAAAATTCTTCAAGTTTTCTTCCCTTTTTCCCAGTCATTACTGAATAGTACCTCTTTATTTTTGTCAAGCTTGAGGAGGATAACATATGCTTGTTCTATAATTTTCCCTTCGGGCAAACCTATCGCTATGTTTTAGCGAGCCTAGCGATAATGAAACTCGTTCTTGTCTGGGTGGACAAGTTTATCGCTATTGTTTTATGAGTTTAACGACAAGGAAAATTGGGTCCTTTTCATGTTTAGAGAGTTTGAAAAGGGATGAAAAGGAAACTCTAGCGGTCCTTTTTCGTAGCATAATCCCTTAAGTCCGAAAAGGTATAAAATAATACGTAAGGGATAATTTTTCGATTGCTTTAGCGAGCCGAAAAAAACAAGTGCTCGATCTTTTTG
>APFE030660746.1:20658-37266 GCA_000404065.3 Pinus taeda | reverse complement strand
GGTTAAGCAGGATTGTTTTCGTCAGCAGAGCAGACAAAACACTTCCTTGGTTTTGTCCACAAAATAGACAGAGGTGAATGGTGTGTCAGACCAGTCACTTAACTTATAGGGAAATTCAAATGGTAGGATGGTTTCTTCAGCGTTTAGAAAAAACACTTCCTGGGCTTCATCCACAAAGTGGACAAGGGTGAATGGTGTGGGATGGCACTTTCAATCACATAACCTACAGGGAAACCTATCTTTTCAGCTAGATTCGTCTGCCAAAGCAGACAAGGGTGCATGCCCCCTAAGCTTCGTTACATTCACCAGAATACTCGCGACAATTAGGTGGATGGAATGAAGGTTGAAGAGACACTCTCAACACAAAAGGACCATTTAGGGATAATGTTTTACTTGGAGCTATGTTTGAACCGAGAAATGAAAGCTAGTTAACCATGACAATTTTGCCTTCATGCAAGAAACACATTACTCAAAAGAGTGTTGAGACAATATCTTCCATGTTGTAAACATAGTCACATCCAAGGAGTAGATTGTAATCTAACAGTCCTGGGACCACCATCACGTTCAGGTGAACAATTTTTCTTCTCAAAGTTATCGTTAACTTAGGAAGGATCCCTAACGGTCAACTAGTTCCTTTGTTAAAGCTTGATAAATTTTGTGTAACAGGCCTAAGCGATGGCGAACCAAGTGCTTTCCAAGCAGTTGAGGAAAGGATACTCATTGATGCCCCATCATCTATGATAGTTCCAGACACGATCATTTTGTAAACTTGTACTATGGTCCGGAATGGTACATTAGAAGGAAGACGGGATCCTACTAATCGATTCCAATCAAAGAAAGTGACTAGACTGCTTGGAGGGGGTACCGAATAAATGGTTGAATGAACCTCTTGAGTAGCAAGAACTGAGGGATTCTCTTCCTATTGTGAAGGAATGGGTGGATTTCCCCCAAGTTCATCGGACTCTGAAGTAACAAAAAGAATTTGAACAGTATCGTTCTCACTCTCTTTGGGAATTGTATCATTTGAAAGTGGACCTTCTGAAGGTAAAACTGGGTTTACTTCCATCTCAACCTATTGACTTTGGTCTGGTATGGACTCAAAAGATTCGCTTTCAGCGATAGTTGTCTCGACTGATGGTTGAGTTATGTCAGTCGGATTTTCAACTAGTAAAGGACTTGGGGGAGTCTCTTGTATCCAAGTGGAAGTCGCTGTAGTGAAGTAGGACAGTTATGCAAGACTTCTTTGGCTTCATACAAAAAAGGACAATGGCGAAGGGTATGGTCCCCTTTACATGAGCTACATGGAATTTGGACCTTTCTTTTCTACCCATTATTACTAGTTGATGGTGTGCTGTCAACTTTATCACCAGAGATTGATGACACCATTTGGTGTGAACGGGGGGACCATTCTCTCAAGATCCGAGGAATGCATGGACATTCTCGATGAAAATGGTCTCCTCTACAAATCATGCATGGAGATCTGGGTTTGGAAAGATTAGTGTGCGGATTTTCACCAGATGCTGCATGGTTGCCCCCTTGTTTAACTGACTTCTTCTTCTTCTCCTTCCCTTTCTTCTTCTTCTCAGTCACCCGGTTACTAGCATCGCTATTTTCACCAAGCGAAGAGGAAGAAGGGGAGGGAGAAACAAACAAAGAAGAAGGCGAAGGGTCAACTTCAGTATCAACTGGATGCTGATTCGATTGTCGAGGAATCACGGTATTTTGAATGAAAGAGGTTGAGAATAGCCATACTAGCAGGCCAATTGTGATTCTCAGAAGGGACAATGTAGCCATATACGGAGCACCAATATTTCCCTAAGAAGAAAATGGACTAGGATTCCCTTCGAAAGGGATTCCTTGATTGGTGGACTCCATTATCTCAACCTAAGATCAACAAAGGAACAGGGATGTTATTCTGAATTTAACAAATTTTAATGATGCTTTGACATAACATTTCTTTTTCAATTTTTAAGAGTCGAGAAAAAGCTAAAGATGACTTTAGTCCCATTCAATTTTTAATGAGCCTGAAGTGACAAGTGCTCAGATGGACCTTTTCTTTTAAGGAGTTGAAAAGGAACGAAAGTGACTACTCTAGAAATCTAGATAGAGGGATTACCAAACCAATTGCAAAACTACAATATACACCTTGGTGATAAATTAAAGAGAAATTACCAAGGATTTATGTATGGTAGTCAATCTTCCTGAATGTTGTGTTCAGTGCATTGCGATCAATAGGGCGGCAGACACGACTTCCTAAGGATAAAGGATATAAGCTTATTATGGTCTCCCAATATATACTCGACGGTACGAGGAGCACAAGTCCGTGCTAGCACTTGTTGTATCAAAGAGGAGGAATCACCCAACCTTCGATGAAAACGATAGTTACTAGATTTTACGACATCATAACACGTCTCTAGCCTAGACCTCTAGATGTGTTGCATTAGGTTCCAAAGCATTGTTAAGTTCATTGAAATTTATTTTAGAGTTGGTCTTGCTTAGAATTTTGTCTTTCAATGGTTCACCACATGATGTAGATGTAAAATTCCTAAATATGCAATCTACAATGATAAAAAATCGTTGTTTATTTTGATCAATGAAAATCCTAGCTACTAAGGAAAGAAAATTGCGATTCTTTCAAACAAAGAGCAAAGAGCACACCCTAATACACTTTTCCTAAATCATTTTTCGCACATAGTCTAAATGCAAATGAAAATGCATGTATTTTTTTTTTGTTCCCCTTAATGTGAGAAATGCCAAAAAGGAAAACTAAGTATAGCAAAGATCTGAAATATTTTATTCAAAGTGACATTTCGACAATTTCTTTTTTCAAAATAGAAAGGAAGACTAAACGACACTTTTTAATTTCAAATATAAAATGCTTTCAACACTTCGAATAACAACAAATAAAATCAAATACATGAAAAAAATTTCAATCGACTATCCAAGGAAGGAAGACTCAATGAGACTTCTCCTTTTTGACACAAAATGACAGTTTGATTTAAGCAACTTTTCGACAAAGGATTGTAAATGATGGACAAATACATAAAAACATTTACAAATCTTAATCAATGGAGGCTGATCTATGTAATGCAAGTAGGCTTCAGTAATGAGGCATTGTTCATAAGCAGCAAAACAACTAAACGAAGCTGAAAACAAGAACAAAAACCCCAAATTTCAAGAATAGAAATAGGTTCAGTCAGTCATCGCACCTATGCTTCACAGAAATAAGTATGAATCACACCTGCTACACTCAGGAAGTGCGATGCATAATGGTTGACAGTGACAGACAGTGTGATGGGCCAGGGAGTGCAACTGAGATGGGTTTTGGCTCAAATTTGCAGCTGATTTCAGTGATTTAAGTTGAACTAACAAAAGGGCATCTAGAATGCTTGTAAGTCAAATTTTCAATTCATAAACTAAACCGGAGATTGACTGAAGGAGAATTAATCTACTATGCAATTTCAGAGCAAGAGCAATTCGAAGGGTATCTAGCTAACTTCAGGCTCCATTTATAGTTTATAAAACAAACAAAAATAACAAACAAACATCTATTCGATCCCTAGTGGAGTCACCATTTTGTTTCCGGGAAAACTAGTGTCTTTTCGATCTACTAGCCCCTTAGGATTGGCAACTATCCTAGAAACAAACAATCAAAGCAATTTGTGTTTTCCTCTATGTATGATAGATAAGAGAGAGGCAAAGGAACCAACCTGAATCTTCCGCTTAACTCCTTTCTTGATCTCTCTCCCCCTTGATAGAGCTTGCAACTCCTCTCCTACTTATCCCACTTAGAGAATACCTGTAGAAACAAAGTAACAAAACACCATCAAAGCATCTTGATATAATATATCATAAGCATTGCAGAATCAGAAATACAATGAACATACAATAGCATTCACAAATACATGATTGTATGGAGGAAAACTCAAAGAAATTTATTAAATAGAAGGGAGAAATACAACCCAGCTGTCTTATCCAGCATCATCCTCCTAGCATAAAAGCCCTCTTCACCTCATGAAAAGCAAGATCACCCAACAATACAATGCTCCTTCTCAAAGACAAACTATGAGAACTTCCTTACAAATTACAAAATTCCAGCTTCCAGATCTCTCAGATGAGGGATCCATTTATAGATGTGTGCAAGGGTGTGAGTCATCTCTAGGTTTTTGATTAGTGTCATTCCACTTGTTGTTCTTGGTTCCACTTGGAGATTTCTTGGATCTCTTACTCATCTCTGGACGAATTCAGAGAGGCAAGTGTCATAGGAGAAGTTTCTAGAAGATTCCATGAGCATCCACTTAGCAAATTGTCTCGGACATTTGTCCATTCTCACTCATTGCACCCCACTAAAGGCCACTTTAGTATGCATCGCACATGGCTAGTGTAGGAGTCAGTATGCATCACACCCTGACAGTGGAGCAGTCAGGTTGGCCCAGGTTTGGCCAGTTCTGAGTGGTTTTTCAGGTGGAACTTCTGGGGAATGATGTAATCAGTTGACCATGATCCTTTAGGGTATGAAACAACACTTTTAGAGGTTAAAGAGCCTTAGTTTATCGACATATAAGATTGGGGTTTAAGTGCCCAAATATGTCTATAACAGGTAACACCTTACAATTTATCATTTTAGGAAAGGAATCCACTTTTGTTCACTTAGCTGATGAGGGGGAAGCTCCTGATGAGGTGAGTTCCAATTACAACACTCTTCCACACCTCATTCATAAGGATGACACCATATATAACAAGTGAATCCTAATCATAAAAACCTCCAAACTACTTAATGGACATTCTTTTTTGAGGTCCCAATATGTTTGCTCAATATTAACTACCATAGTGGGATTTTTTTAAATAATAACAGGGATATTATACCTACTCCAACTTAAATTGAAAGGAATCCACTATTATTACTCTATATGGTCCCTTCACTCCTCGTTATACCCCTAGGGAGGATCCCACCAATTACATGAAATTTTGACTAAATGATATCTTGGTGTAAAAATTGGCCAATGAGTTTGATTTGAAGGATATTGGTTTATTGCATTATTTTTTGGGACTAGAGGTTTGACATATTGGAAATGAAATCTACTTTGGATAAGGGAAGTATATTGTGAATATTTTGAAGATATTTCAAATGTTGGAAAACGAATCCATGCCTACCCTTATGGTTCTGAATTTGAAGTTAACTCGTGATGATGATTTAGATTTGTTTGATTCTACTTTATAGAAATAGTGATTGGGACTTTGATGAACCTTGTGAATATCGAGTTAGATATATGCAATCTAAGTAATACATCAATTCAATGTATAGTTGACCCCTCCTCGATAGTTTTAATGGGATAGTGTAAGCATATGCTTCGATACTTGAAGAGCATGATGCATTATGGCATGTGGTATGTAGTAGATGGTTGCTTTCTTCTCCATTTACCTCTTTATTAGACTATATAGGAGATGTATGGATCTACGTGGATATTGGTGGCCACCCACCTATTCCACTTAGACCTCCAGTCAGTTTCATTTGTTTTCTTGATTATAGAAGCATTTACTGCTTTTAGCAGTTTTTTGGTACCTGAACTTCAAGAGTTGTTTTGAACCCCCAAATGAAGTTTTTTTGAGGTCCGCAACAAGGCTTTGCCTATGGAAAATCCTATAGTACTCAAAGAGATATTTCCAATGAGGTATCATACGCACCAAAAAAAGATCATGTGACCAAGTTACGACCTCAGGAAGTTCCCAACTAACCCCAACAGGGCCCACAAACTCTTGGTGTTCCATCTCTTGGGGTTAGGGTTTGGGGTGTTTGGGGATTTCCCTTGTCATTCAATAATAAAAAGGCCCTTGAGCCTCATTGTAACACAGTTCAGAGGCATGTAGTTGGCACCTCTTCTCAGAGATAAGCTACCATTGCTAGAGCTAGTTTATTTCCATTTTGTATGTAATCATATTTTAGTTCTTTGATATTAATGAAAGGAAGTTTTATTTCTGCTACATCTCTATGTTTATGTTTGTATATGTATTTTGTTGCATTACTATATCAGTTTGGATCAGTTGTATTAGAGTGGTCTTCTCTTCTCTATTTTTCTTTGCATGTCCCCAATGCGGTAAGAGTATAAGGAGTTAGGGCTTGGACTAGTTGAATGTTTGCAAGACCAACCCTCAAAATCTCGATGACCTCCCATGATGGAAGAAAAGAAAGATGAGGGAGAAATAGATCCTTTCAAAATGTTTCTCAAAGAAGCCCTCAAGTGACAGAAGAATGTGATAATGGATAACTTTTCCTAGATCCTTCAGTGACTACCCACAAGCAATGCATCTTCATCCAAAATCCAGCCACTCCTTTTAATGTCCAAGTCAACTTTGAAATTCCCATATTTGAAAGCCATATAGATACAAAAACTATAGATAGATGGTTAAATCTATTGGAAGGATATTTCTTGGTTCATGAATTTTCCAATTGGGAAAATATTGCATTTTCACTTCTCAAAGCTGCCCCCATGTCAATGACTGGTGGGAAACCTACTGTGAACAAAATTACAAGAGGTAAACCTCACTATTTTTAGCCACACCCACTTGGAATTATTTCTGAGATGCCACAAGGAACAATATTACCTTGTCAGGAGCTATGAAAATAAATACATAAAGTGGAACACACTACAGTGGGGAAGGGGCCAAAACATGTTGGAGTTCACAAATATTTTTCATATCCTTTGCACAAAGTTGGGTATCAAGGTTTCTAAGAGACATTTGGCACTCAAGTACTACGACTGTCTACACAAGTACATCCAGGATGAGATGGAGTTCCTGGACATCTCCTACCTTGGCACCAACTATCGATACGTTGTCAAGATCGAGCATAAATTTAAACAAAAGAAGCGAGACTTTGGATCTGCGAATTTGAAGCAATGGAAAGGAACCCCCAAACCGCACAAGCCAAGGCAGGGCGGTCCAAGACAACCCACCGAATGCACAAACAAAGAACAACACCAAGAAGACAAAGAAGGACACAGGGAAATGGTGTGAGTTCCATAAGAACCCCACTCACAACACAAGTGATCATCGACCCAAGTAGTCATTGGTGGCCAAGCTAAAGGCTTCCAAATTAGATGCACGCTTTGACTCTGAGTCATAACTGGATAAGTGGAATGACAAAGGGAAACAAATTATTGATGTGGAGCCCAATGTGTTGTTTCCACCACGAAGATCTAAAAGATTGAGCATAGAGATCAAGAGGAGGGAGACCGACTCTTCCACTCACAAATATGGGTGAAAGGTTCTATGTTGTAGTTCATTGTCGACAATGGAAGCCAAAATAACCTCATTTCGGTAGAGGTCGTGAATAATTTTTGTTTACCAACCACACCATACCTATAGTCATACACCATATGGTGGCTTCACCAAGGACAAGATCTCCGCATCAACCAACAGTGTTGCCTTTCCTACAACATCAAGCCTTTCACGGATGAGGTACGATGTGATGTCGCTCCTCTTCAATTTTTTGATGTATTATTAGGCCATCCATACTTATGGAAGTGTCAGGTTGTGTATGAATCTAGGCCTCACACTATTATTATTTCTTTGGGCAATAAGTTATACAGGATACCGGAGGTAGCATTGCCTACCACCATCTCTTTGATGTTTGTGAAGCAATTCAGTAAGACCATTTCCCAGATTGGGAAATTTGTCTTCCTTATAATTCACCTTCAGGGCAGGAAGAAGATTTTGGCCGCATCCATGATGTCCAAATAGGGTGCCTCCACACAGCAATAATAGATGGACAAGATCGTGGCGGACTACAGGGACATCTTCACCTCACCTACAAAGGTACCCCTACATTTTCAGGTCAAGCACTCCATCGTCCTGACCCCGACCACGTTGCTACCTACTCACAGATGTGGGTGAAAGGTTCTCCATTGTAGTTCATTGTCAACAATCGAAGCCAAAATAACCTCATTTTAGTAGAGGTCATGAAGCAGTTGTGCTTACCAACCACACCATACCTGTAGTCATACACCATATGGTGGCTTCACCAAGGACGAGATCTCCACATCAACCAGCAGTGTTAATTTTCCTACAACATCGAGCCCTTCATGGATGAGGTACTATCTGATGTTGCTCCTCTTCAATTTTGTGATGTATTATTAGGCCATCCATACTTGTGGAAGTGCATGTTGTGTATGAATCTAGGCCTCACATTGTTATTATTTCTTTGGGCAATAAGTTATACAGGATACCGAAGGTAGCACCATCTACCACCATCTCTTTGATATTTGTGAAGCAATTCAATAAGATCATTTCCCAGATTGGGAAATTTGTCTTCCTTGTAATTCACCTTCAGGGCAAGAAGAAGATTGTGGCCACATCCATGAGGTCGAGACAGGGCTCCTCCACACAGAAATAATAGATGGACAAGGTCGTGGCGGAGTACATGGACATCTTCACCTAATCTACAGAGGTACCCCAACATTTTTAGGTCAAGCACTACATCGACCTAACCCCGACCATGTTGCTGCCCACTCACAGATGTGGGTGAAAGGTTCTCCGTTGTAGTTCATTGTCGACAATGGAAGCCAAAATAACCTCATTCAAGTAGAAGTCGTGAAGTAGTTGTGCTTACCAACCACACCATACTGTAGCCGCACACCATATAGTGGCTTCACCAAGGACGAGATCTCTTCACCAACCAATAGTCTTGCCTTTCCTACAACATCATGCCCTTCATAGATGAGTCACTATGTGATGTTGCTCCTCTTGAATTTTGTGATGTATTATTAGACCATCCATACTTGTGGAAGTGTCATGTTGTGTATGAATCTAGGCCTCACAGTGTTATTATTTCTTTGGGAAATAAGTTATACAGGATACCGGAAGTAGCACTGCTTACCACCATCTCTTTGATATTTGTGAAGTAATTTAGTAAGATCATTTCCCAAATTGGGAAATTTTTCTTCCTTGTAATTCAACTTCAGGGCAAGAAGAAGATTGTGGCCACATCCATGACGTCCAGACAGGGCTCCTCCACATGGCAATAATAGATGGACAAGGTCATGGCAGACTACAAGGACATCTTCACCTCACCTACAGAGGTACCCCTACATTGTCAGGTCAAGTATTCCATCGACCTGACTCCGACCGCGTTGTTGCCCACTCAGAGATGTGGGTGAAAGGTTCTCCATTGTAGTTCATTGCCGACAATGGAAGCCAAAATAACCTCATTTCAGTAGAGGTCGTGAAGCAGTTGTGCTTACCAACCACACCACACCTGTAGTCGTACACCATATCGTGGCTTCACCAAGGACGAGATCTCCGTATCAACCAACAGTGTTGCCTTTCCTACAACATCAAGACCTTCATGGATGAGGTACTATGTGATGTTGCTCCTCTTGAATTTTGTGATGTATTATTAGGCCATCCATACTTGTGGAAGTGTCATGTTTTGTATGAATCTAGGCCTCACATTGTTATTATTTCTTTTGGAAATAAGTTATACATGATATCGGAGGTTGTTGGAATTTCTAAGTCTGACACGTTAGAAGCCCTTCATGCACTCTACTGATTTATTCCTACCTACTTGTTCTCTTAATTAACAAGTTATTTACCATGTAAACACTGAAAATAAATACAAGTACATGATGAACACATTACAGATCATCAACTGAAGGAAACAAAACAAGCACACAAGTGACATCGTTGTTTTTCCACCAATGTCCTCGAAAAAAACCCAATGTGGGAAAACTGGTGCAGCTATCTGAGGGTTTTATTATTATGTAGTTTCTGAATACAATCTAGGTGCCAAATACAACTCACCCAATAGAGAAAAATCTCGGCAGTAGTGCCTCTCCTTCGGAGACAGATATTTCGGCTGAAACCTTGGATAAACACTCTGAAAACTCCTCAGCTCCAATCTGCCCCACGAAAATCTCGACGTCTTCATTCCCTGAATTTCTTGATAGTTCCAGTTGTTCGCAACAGTTCTGGCTTCTGCCCTCTGTGTCAGCATTCCCAGTTGTTCCAACAGTTCCTGAAAGTTCAAGTTGTTCCCAACAGCTCCAGCTTCTGCCCTCTGCATCAGCTTTCTCAGTTGTTCCAGCTTCTGCCCTCTGCGTTAGCTTTCACGATTGTTCCGGTAGTTCCATTTGTTCCTCCTAATACTATCTCTGCCTCTCTATTTTGGTATTCACTTCCCCTCAGCTGCAATTCTAATCACTATCTCGACTTCCTCAGCAAACCCTGCCCGAGAAATTCGAAATCTTGATCAACTCGGTGTGTTCACCCAGTGACCCTCAAGCCTCCTCTTATACTTTTTCTTGTTGACAAATCAACGGCCGAGATTAAGGCCCTAATCAACAACTAATATTAGATCTGGCTTGATCCATGTCTTTTGGACCATTATAACACATTTTTATATTAATACACATTAATATATTATTTCCCTAATCTTAGACTTAGGGACTCCATTAAAAATATTAATTATTTTAATATCTCCCAAACCTTTTAGAATCTGCCCAAACCCTTTCTAGGTATTGGAGATCTCATGTGCCTTAGCTTCTCCACCAATTTTCGTGGCTATAGCACATCTGATGCTACCTCAAATCAATAATCCCTCTTAGGGAGGATTGTGCTCTAGTAATACTCCTCACTGTGCATCACTCTAATCATCCGGCATCAGTCCCTGTGCTGATGCTAGGCCTGCTGCCCAACATCCTCTACACTGCTGCACCCTGTACTACTACTCATGGCCCTGCCACTACCACTGTTGCATCCATACTGCAACTACCTTTGCATCTGTGTTGCTGCCCATCACCTTGCCACTGCCACTGTTGCATCTTCATTGCATCTCCTCTCATCATGCTGCGCCGTGCTACCCATAGCACTACCACTGCTAATTTTTGCACTGCAACTCAGTGACTGAGAAGTAAGTAACTGATCTCCCAACTCTGACCTCTCTGTCAGGCTATAGTACTCCTAATGCTGAAGCTCCCTCTATCACTAACAAGTGCTCCCTCTCTGAACTCCGTGCTACTGCAACAACTCCCTACATCTCGCATTGTTTCACACCTCTTTGTGCCATCCTACACTGGTGCAACACTCTCGTGCCTCTCGCACTGTTACAGCCTGCTAGCCTCGCACTTTCCTAGGAATCCTGCACTGTAGCTCCCTCTGTCGCTCCATCTGCATCTGTATCTACTAACATCGCGAACACGACTACTCCTTTTTGGGACTCCCGTAGAAACGTCTAATCCAAGAGGCTCGGTACCTTGAAGATCTTGCCCCTCATTTCCTGTAGTCTGCTTGACTAAAGCTCGATGTCTCCCCACTTCTTCTCAAGTGGCACATGAGTACTTATGGCACAGTCGTCATCCCTCAAGCCAAAGGCCTTGATACAACGTTTATCTAGAATGGACAAGATCTTGGCCTTCCAGACCACAAAGTTGGACTCTCTGTCCAGCCTATCCTAATCCCTCATCCTATTCATGACCATCTCTCTACTCTTCTTCTTCAACTCCTCTAAGTCTCTCTACTTCCCACCTGGAAGTTCTCGGTTCGACTCCTACTAAGTCTCTCTACTTCCCATCTAGAAGTTCTCGATTTGACTCCTTTGAGTCTCTCTACTTCTCGTCTGGAAGTTCTCTTCTAGACTCCCTTTGAGTTCTGATTTCCCTCCTGGAAATCCTTCTGCCAACTGTCAAGTTGCCCCTCTCCGTCCGTCTGTGCAACTGCACCATTGATCAGGATTCCTTGGCTAGAAATTTGCCTTGGCAACAACTCCCTCCCCTTGGTATTGCATTGTTAGGTATTGTTCTGACTACAATACCCCACTAGCTTCACTCAGCAACTTATCCACACCCTCCTAAGCCCCAGCAAAGTGAAGGTTAGAGCTTCTAGGTTCTGCGCAATCCCGACACCGCCAAAATTCGCACTTCCTAGCCACGGGCGTCAATCCTTCCTAATTGAGAAAGATGATCGGGCACTGCGTAGGTCGAGTCTGCTCCCCTCTACCACTGCACTGATCCTCTTCCAGGCTCAAACTTGATGATGCAGGCATTGCGTCACCCCTTCCTTTCTGCTACTCTGTTAGGAACAACTTCTATCACTCGAGACAGCTGTTTTCTGTTGCTGCTACTCTATTCATTCAATGTCCTTAGTTCTCTTGTGATCTACAACCATTCTCTGATACCATGTTGGAATTTCTAAGTCTTACATGTTAGAAGCCCTTCATGTACTTTACTAATTTATTGCTACCTACTTGTTCTATTAATTAACAAGTTATTTACCATGTAAATACTGAAAATAAATACAAGTACATGATCAACACATTACAGATCATCAACTAAAGGAAACAAAACAAGCACACAAGTGAAACTGTTGTTTTTGGACCAATGTCCCCATAAAAAACCCAATGTGGGAAAACCGGTGTAGCTATCCGAGGGTTTTATTATTATGCGGTTTCTAAATACAATCTAGGTGCCAAAACTGGCTCACCCAACAGATAAAAATCTCGGCAATAGTACCTCTCCTTCGAAAACAAATATTCCAACAGAAACCCCAGATAAACACTCCGACAGCTCCTCAGCTCCAATCTGCGCCCAGCGTCAGCCCTTTCTGGCCCAATGTTTGCTTTCTCGGCAGTTCCTGATAGTTCTGGTTGTTCCTGGTAGTTCCGGATTCTACCCTTTGTGTCATCTTTCCCAACTATTCTGGCAATTCCCGACAGTTCCGGATGTTCCCAGAAGTTTCGGCTTCTGCCCTCTGCGTCAGCTTTCCTAGTTGTTCCAGTTGTTCCCAATAGTTCCGGCTTCTGCCCTCTGCGTTAGCTTTCCTAGATGTTTCGATAGTTTTGGTCATTCCTTCTGGTACTATCTCTGCCTCTCTGCTTCTATTCACTACCCCTCAGTTGCAATTCTAATCACTCTCTCGACTTCCTCAAAAAACCCTACCCCAGAAAGTCGAAATCTTAATCAACTCGGTGTGTTCTCTAAGTGACCCTCAAGCCTCCTCTTATACTTTTCTTGTTGACAAATGAACGGCCGAGATTAAGTCCCTAATCAATGATTAATATTAGAACTGGCTTGATCCATGTATTTTGGACCATTCTAACACAATCTTATATTAATACACATTAATATTTTATTTTCCCTAAGTTTAGACTTATGGACTCCATTAAAAATATTAATTATTTTAATATCTCCCAAACAATTTAGAATCTGCCCAAACCCTTTCTGGGTATTGGATATCTCATGTGCCTTAGACTCTCCACCAATTTTCATGGCTAGATCACTTCCAATGCTACCCCAAATAAATACTCCCTCTTAGTGAGGATTGTGCTCTAGTAATACTCCTCACTGAGCATCACTCTAATCATCCGACATTGGTCCCTGTGTTGATGCTAGGCCTGCTGCCCAACATCCTCTACACTGCTCCATCCTGTACTGCTACCCATGGCCCTGCCACTGCCACTACTGCATCTGTACTACAACTCCCTCTGCTTCCATGCTACTGCCCATGGCCCTAACACTGCCATTATTGCATCTTCACTGCATCTCCTCTCATCATGCTGCATCGTGCTTCCCATAGCACTACCACTGCTAACTGTTGCACTGTAACTCAATTACTGAGAAGTAAGTAACTGATCTCCCAACTCTGACCTCTTTGTCAAGCTAAAGTACTCTCGATGTTGAAGCTCCCTCTGTCACCGACGAGTGCTCCCTCTTTGACCTCTGCGCTACTGCAACAACTCCCTGCATCACACCTCTCTGTGACATCCTGCACTAGTGTAACACTCCCGTGCCTCTCGTACTATTGCAGCCTACTAGCCTTGGACTATCCTAGGAATCCTGCATTGTAGCTCCCTCTGTTGCTCCATCTGCATCTGTCTCTATTGACATCACCAGTACTGCTACTCCTCTTCGGGGATCCAGTAGCGAGGTCTAATTTAAGGGGCTGGGTACCTCAAGGATCCTGCCCCTCATCGCTTGTAGTCCACCTGACTACAGCTCAATGTCTCCCCACTTCTTCTCAAGTGGCACATGAGTACTTATGGCACAATCGTCATCCCTCAAGGCAAAGGCCTTGATACGATGTTTATCTATAATGGACAAGATCCTGGCCTTCCAAACCACAAAGTTGGATGATCTGTCCAGCGTAACCTGATCTCTCATCCCATTCACAGCCATCTCTCAACTCTTCTCTATCAACTCCTTCGAGTCTCTCTACTTCCTGCCTGGAAGTTCTCGGTTCAACTCCTTCGAGTCTCTATACTTCTCGTCTGGAAGTTCTCTTCTAGACTTCCTCTTATTTCTGATTTCCCTCCTGGAAATCCTTCTTCCAACCGTCAAGTTTCCCCTCTCCGATCGTTTGTGCAACTACACCACTGATCTAGATTCCTTGGCTAGAAATCTGCCTCGGTAGCAACTCCCTCCCCTTGGTCTTGCCTTGTTAGGTATTGTTTTGACTACAGTACCCCACCAGCTTCACTCTGCAACTTACCCACATCCTCCTAAGCCCTAGCAAACTGAAGGTTAAAGCTTCTAAGCTCTGCGCAATCCCGGCACCACCAAAATTCGCACCTCCTGGCCACGGGTGTCAATCCTTCCTAATTGAGAAAGATGATCGGGCACTACGTAGGTCAAGTTTGCTCCCCTCTGTCATTGCACTAATCTTCTTCATGGCTAAAAATTGATGATGCAAGCACTACGTCACCCCTTCCTTGCTGCTACTCTTTTAGGAACAGCTTCTGTCACTTGGGACAGTTGTTTTCTACTGTTGCTACTTTGTTCAGCCGATGTCCTCATTTCTCCTGTGATTTGCAATCACGCTCTGATACCGTGTTGGAATTTCTATGTTTGACACGTTAGAAGCCCTTCATGCACTTTCCTGATTTATTCCTACCTAATTGTTCTGTTAATTAACAAGTTATTTACCATGTAAACACTAAAAATAAATACAAGTACATGCCCAACACATTACAGATCATCAACTGAAGGAAACAAAACAAGCACACAAGTGACACTATTGTTTTTGGACCAATGTCCCCGCAAAAAAACAAATGTGGGAAAACTGGTGCAGCTATCTGAGGGTTTTATTATTATGCAATTTTTGAATACAGTCTGGGTGCCAAAACTAGCTCACCCAACTCGGCAGTAGTACCTCTCCTTCAGAGACAGATATTTCGGCTGTAACCCCAGATAAACACTTTGATAGCTCCTCATCTCTAATCTGCCCCACGAAAATCCCAACATCTGCTTTCTTGGCAGTTCTCGACAGTTCTAGCTTCTGCCCTCTACATCATGTTTCCCGGCTGTTCCGGTAGTTCCCCACAATTCCGGTTGTTCCTGGCAGTTCCGGCATCTGCCCTTTGTGCCAGCTTTCCCGACTGTTCTGACAGTTCCGGGTTGTGCCCTCTGCATCAGCTTTCCGAGATGTTCCGGTAGTTCCGACTATTCCTCCTCGTACTATCTCTACCTCTCGGCTTCTGTATTCACTGCCCCTCAGCTGCAACTCTGATTACTCTCTCGACTTTCTCAGCAAACCTTGCCCCAGAAATTTGAAATCTTGATCAGCTCGGTGTGTTCTCTAAGTGACCCTCAAGCCTCCTCTTATATTTTTCTCGTTGACAAATCAACAGCCAAGATTAAGTCCCTAATCAATGACTAAGATTAGATCTGGCTTGATCCATGTCTTTTGGACCATTCTAACACAGTTTTGTATTAATACACATTAATATTTTATTTTTCCTAAGTTTAGACTTAGGGACTCCATTAAAAATATTAATTATTTTAATATCTCCCAAACTGTTTAGAATCTTCCCAAACCCTTTCTGGGTATTGGAGATCTCATTTGCCTTAGCCTCTCCACCAATTTTCATGGCTAGAGCACATCCGATGCTACCCCAAATCAACAGAGGTAGCACCACCTACCACCATCTCTTTGATATTTGTGAAGCAATTCAGTAAGATCATTTCCCAGATTGGGAAATTTGTCTTCCTTGTAATTCACCTTCAGGGAAAGAAGAAGATTATGGCCACATCCATGAAATCCAAACACAGCTCCTCCACATGGAAATAATAGATGAAAAAGGTCATGGTGGAGTATAGGGACATCTTCACCTCACCTACAGAGGTACCCCTACATTGTCAGGTCAAGCACTCCATCAACCTAACCTCGACCACGCTGCTTCCCACTCACAGATGTGGGTGAAAGGTTCTCCGTTGTAGTTCATTGTCAACAATGGAAGCCAAAATAACCTCATTTTAGTAGAGGTCGTGAAGCAGTTGTGCTTACCAACCACACCATACCTATAGTCGTACACCATATGGTGGCTTCACCAAGGACGAGATCTCTGCATCAACTAGCAGTGTTGCCTTTGCTACAACATCAAGCCCTTCATGGATGAGGTACTATGTGATGTTGCTCCTCTTGAATTTTGTGATGTATTATTATGCCATCCATACTTGTGGAAGTGTCATGTTGTGTATGAATCTAGGCCTCACACTATTATTATTTCTTTGGGCAAAACATTATACAGGATACCGGAGGTAGCACTTGTGAAGCAATTCAGTAAGATTGTTTCCCAGATTAGGAAATTTGTCTTCCTTGTAATTCAACTTTAGGGCAACA
>APFE030660736.1:109336-130456 GCA_000404065.3 Pinus taeda | reverse complement strand
ATATAGGTGAACTTTTCCTCCCCAAACCAACTCCCTATGGAAGTTAATCCACCCCTGCTTGGTAGGAAATCTTAGGGGCAGGCTTATTGAAAATGGAATAATGAATAGGCAACATGAAACCGTTGCAGATTTGATACAAATGGTGTTTGTAGTTGGTCTTCCACAACTTTTGATGGTATATGTGGACGGGTGCGGGGTCTTGCGATGTCCACCTCCATCCGAGCACAGGAAATTCAGAATTAAAACACAAGACATCTAATACATAGGCACTGTCGTAAAATGGGGGAATGAACCTTTCAGTGATGCGGGACTTGAATCTGAAATCAAGAATTGCGGATGCTAGCTTATCGGACAGTATATCTGCCCAATCCATTATCTCACTACTACATGCCGATTCCATTAAGGGGACCATTTCTATGGTAAAATTGGTCGAATCATGTAATCCCCATAATCTGCACATCATTATCCCAGCATAGCAATAAGGAGAGCATAGAGAATCGACTGAGTACTTACCCGAAGATTCGTGCTTGTGCTTTGCTGGATTTTGTCTCCAACTCGGAATGGGTTCGGATTCAGTCTCATTCTCGGCTCAGAATTTCTCCAGGAATGTCGTGTTGTATTTCTTCTCTACCTCCGGCAAATGATACATTTGCCTTAAATCATCGGCTCGAAAGGAACCAAAAATTCTCCCATCTGTGGTGCTGAAAGTTCTGTCGGTAATCAGGATTTCCTTAATCGCCCATCTAACCACATCTTTATATGGGATGATTTGCTCCCGAGACGCTATTCGATGAAGAAAAGAGTTGGCTAAATCGCTCAGATTAGCCTCGGATTTGCTAGTGCTGTCAGCTGAAACTTGTATTGCTGTCACCCTCGGCTCTTCGGCTTCGATGAGATTATATGTGCCTTGCCAAGTAGCTCTGGCAAGTCCTAGGCATGTAGTGTCCGATATGAGCCCTTTCTTTTTATTGATTGGATCAACAACAGGTTGCCCTGTGGCCGGCGAAGCGGAAGCCATTGTGGTTTTCTTGGACTTCTTCCCCATTCTGGTTAAATCTGTTTCTGCGGAATAATTCTGCACAGAGACGATAATGGGCGTAATACAGAAAATGATAGCATAAATCGAATAGACTGAGATATATATTGATAAATGCATGGCGAACGATTGACTTAAGGTGGCCTCGAATAAAATCTGTAAACAGATCGCAGGCTTACTGTTTCATTAAATGGCCGTTAAGACCTGTCAATCCTATCAATGCCCGTCAATTCAATTAATGGCCGAATGATTTATTTGAAGCGTGCCTTGGGCGTTTTGGCAGTTGAGCGTGGATGAATGGCTTTTCGAAAGATAAGGCCTTAAATACGAATAAATCGTATTAAACCGCTTTTAAGATTTTCTTTGAAAACTGCGCTTTTGCCTTTATCGCAATCGGGCGTCGGGGGGAAATCATAAATCATTGTATTGGTTCCATTTGGAATCCCTGATCGCCAATAGTGATATTGCATCGCGTCGGGAGTAGCGAGTGGGGCAGTTAAAAAAGCGTGCATAGTCGATTGCCGATTGCCGATAGTGATATCGCATCGCATCGGAGCAAGAGGGAGCTTTATTGCGTTAATTCATTATCGCCGATCGTCGATATCGATATCGCATCGCATCGGAGATTAAGGGGGTTTTAATGTGTTAATTCATTTATTGCCGATACCCGATAGCGATTTCGCATCAGAGAAAACCAACATGTCCTCAAGTTGTGTTCCCTTTGTCATTGCGATATGCGATCTTGTGATCGCTTTATCGCAATGACAAAAGATTAATCATTTATGTTAAGGCTTTTGATTGGTTTATTGAAAAGGCTTTTTTGGTAATGTTTTATTTTATCTCTTCGGGCCCTTTTGAATAGAACTAAGTTGATACCAATTAAAACCAAAATTAAAAAAGGGACCCATTTCATATTATGATTTTGGGATAATAATGATATGAAATGGGGGGTTGTTGTAGGGCACAACAGAGCCGTGGTTTACAAAACTTAGGCCATATGGGTTAGACTTTGGTATAAAGGAAAATCCTAGATTGCTAGGCAATTATTTAATAAAACTTGTAGGGAATAAAGATAAACAGATTCTCAATTTGGGAGGAAAACCATTGGAATGATAGATTTTACATATACACAACTAAGTGTGTATTCACGATGGATCTACCAATATCCATACTATGGAAAAAGCATGTGACAGTACATCCCATCAAAAAATGTAATCAACTAGTACAAAATAACTCAACAGGGACAACAAATAGTCCATCTGAAAAACATCATTTCCATAATATATAACCAAACAAAAAAATAGAGTAGACAACCATATGACTTATATCATAGTGTCAATTATATATCAAAAACATAAATAATATCCATAAAAAGTGTAACAATCATGAAAAGAGTCGAAGAAAAGACCAATTTGAGTCTATAGAATTTCCATACAAGGACGGTGGTAGAAATGGAAGTGTGCATCATTTAAACTTTCTTGAATTGACCATAACCTTGAAGCCAACTGAAGGCCTTCCTTAGAAAGATGATTGGCCTCTCTTTGTAAATATGAGAGCATGAGAAATCATCATAAGAGTGTTTTAACCTCAGTAAATCTTCTTGAACTTGAATAAGATGTAAACTAGGACACCGTTGAATCTCATTATCCCAATTGACAACCAGTAAAGAGTCACTAAAGACTTGTAATTGATCACAACCCTTTTCCCTTGCAAAATCTAGAAGAGAGCAACAAGCTATTGAAATTGTAACTATGGTTGGTTTTCATAATGTACATTTGTTCACTTGATATAAATGTATTTATCATTGTAAAGTATATTTATAAATGCTTGACTGAAAAGAAATTTTATTTTGAGTCAAACTCTAATTACGACTTCTAAAATATGTAAATTTGAATTTTTGAAATGTAATTTTTTTCTCTAGAAGTGACAAGTCAACTTCCCTCCAAGTCAGGTTGGTCGTGGCCAAGAGACACATCCATTCATCCTAGAAACACTATGATATAAAGGTAGCTCGAGTTCCTCAGTTGGGTAATTCACATCTCTCACTCGACAATTTCTGGGCAAAGGCATCAAAGGACAAGAAGGAAAAAAAGGAAGACGAAATCTTCTCTCTCTCTCTCTCTAACATCTCGCACATATGGTCTAGTCTCTCTCTCTCTCTATGATTCAGATATTTCTATGGTAATTATTGTTGAGGGGCTGAAATTTTTCTATTTACTAGGCATTTACTGGGGAAACCTGAAATTATGGGTTACTTGATAGTTCTCGGGGGGTTGAAATTTCTAGATTTGACATGCATAACAAAGTACATGATCAATTTGGGTGAATTGACTTGGAGGAGAATACTAGGTTTGACCATAGGTCTAGGCGTGTCTCTTATTGAACAAGAAGAATTTCTCTATAAGTGCATACATGAAAAGAAATCTCTATTGAAAAGAAAATCTAAATAAAAAAATAATTATTAAAATTTTAGAAATATTATGCTAACCCTAATTGCACTAGAAAAATCAACACAAGCAAGCAACTTAGCCAAGTTGTTTGTACCCCTCCCAATACCCATGGAAACTTTGTAAAAGTGCTACTATGATAAGAATAAGATAAAACCTCCTCCACACATGGATTCACTCCACAGTGCGACCCCATCAAAGTAACCCCAGGGATGCAAAATATCAAGCTCCTCTAGTATAATTTTTTTAGATGTGGGAATAGAATAAGATTGAGGGAAATGTGACATAAAGTCCATAAAGTTAGCAACCACTTGATCCGGAAAATATGGCACATCTATAAAAATGCATTTGTTTCTTGCTAACCACGTGGCCCAATAGATGATAAGAGGTAGGGCCATGAATGGTTTTGTATTCCTGTTCTGTACCCAACCCCTCCACCTATCCTCAAAACGCTGTATAGTCCAAGAACAATCATGAGCAAAAAAGGAGATGCATATATTCTAGATCTGGAAAATAAACAGACAATCAACAAAAATGTTTTCAATATACTCACCATTAGCCTTATAAAGGATGCACCGACTGGACTAATATTATGATCCTCTGCAACTTATCCCAGGTAGGAACATTTTTAGCAAGGATGCACCACATGAAGAGATGGGATTTTGCCATAAACTTCACTTTCCAAACATAGAAAATCCATAAAGTTATCAACCACCTGATCCGAAAAAATATGGCATGTCTATTAAAATGCCTTTGTTTCTTGCTAATCACGTGGCCCAATAGATGAGAAGAGGCAGGGCCCTGAACGGTTTTGTATTCTTGTTTTGTACCCAACGCCTCCACCTATCCTGAAAACATTGTCTAGTCCAAGAACAATCATAACAAAAAAAAGGATGCAGATATTCTAGATCTAGAATATAAACGAACAATCAACAAAAATGTGTTCAATAGGCTCACCATCAGCCTTACAAAGGATGCACCAACTAGACCAATCTTATGATCCTATGCAACTTATCCTAGTTAGGAATTTTTTTTAGCAAGGATGCACCACATGAAGAGATGGGATTTTGTGTTATGAAACCAACTCACAAAAAGATAGAAAAGATAGATCAATGCCTTATCATTCAGCCTCTTCGAGGGGGAAACCTCATTTACATTACACAAATGAACAATTCTTGGATGATACAAATGACAAGACCTCCTTTCTATATATAGGAGTCTAAGGGGTCATAATATAATGAGAGTCGACATAACAACAATAATGTAAGGGCACAATAATAACAATAGTGGGCTTCTACGAGGCACAATAATAAGAATATGGGGACTACATGGGCACAACAATATAATAAGGGGGTTGTACTAATAACAAAAAGCGGTTACTCTAGTAGTATAGGGACCTAACATGCCCCTCTCCTTCAAAAAGCGTTGTCCTCAACGCTTGAGTAGTTCTTGATGATTCTATATAAAATTCTCATCCTTCCATGTGGAATCTTCAGCGGGTAAGTTCTTCCACTTGATGAGATACTCCGAAATTTATCGATTTCGTAGCTGTTGACTTCTCGATTTTGTGAATGCTTCAGGTTCCAATATGATTTTTCCTTCCTTGTAAAGTTCTGTCAATATTGTTGGAACTGGGATCTTCGACAACTTTTGAATGAGTTCCCACCTTGCTTCGCCATTCTTCCATTCATACCTTGCTTTGTTTATCAAATTTGGTTGGATAATTATAGCAACCTCTACCATTTCTGCAACCATATGTTCAATTTCACTCCTTTGGGCATAAGGATATCTATAAGGCCTGATGTTTGGAGGAACACTTCTTGGAATCAAATGAATAGCATGATCATGATCACGAATACGTGGGAGACCTTTGGGAGTCTCAAATACCTTGGAATGATTGTCCAAATCTTTTTGGAGATCCAAAGAAATAGATGATTTCAATGTGGGAACCATTAGTGAACATAATTGTGCAATTACACCTCATTGTTCTTTCTTTAGAAACTTTGTCATTCAGTTAGAGCTAATTATCTTTCATAATTTCCCTGTGATACCCCTTAATTCAACTTCCTTTCCTTCCAAAGAAAATTTCATGAAAAGTTCTTGAAAATTAAAAGCTATTGTACCCAAATATTGTAGCCATTAGACTCCTAGTACAACATTAGTACCACCCATTGGAACGGAAAGCATTGGGCTATTCAATATATATTCTCCCATGGATAGCTTGATATTATGGTACATTCCAGAGCAATTTATGGTTCCTCCACTTACAACCGTCACTTGACACTCTGGTGCTAGATATAGGAAGAAATTCAATTCCTTGTCTATCCTACAATGAATAATATTATGGGTACTACCCGAATCAATCAACACTATTACCTTTTTCTTCTTGATATGTCCTTCTATCTTTATAGTTTGAGGAGTGGTAATTCCGACCAATGCATTACAAGATATGGTCGGATTCATTTCTTCTTTCTTTGGGATTCGTTCCTGGTGAATATCCTTTTCTTTTGATGTTTCTTGATACTTTTCTTCCTGATATTTCACTGCTTCAACCTTCTTCTTTTTTATATGTCCTTCTACCTTAAGAGTTTGAGGAGTGGTAATTCCTGCCGTTGCAATACAAGATATGGTTGGATTCATTTCTTCTTTCTTTGGGGTTGGTTCTTGGTGTATATCCTCTTCTTTTGATGTTTCTCGATGCTTTTCTTCCTCCTCTTCATAATCTATGTAAAATAATTTCTTCTCAGCACACTTATGACCTTTAGTGTATTTGTTATCACAATTGTAACAAAGCCCTTTTGCTCTTTTTTCTTCCAATTGTTGTGTTGTCAACCTTATAGGTTACTGAAGGCTAGGAGAAACAACACTTCTATCTTTATAGTTGTGAGGGGTAGACTTCCTTGTTTTCATAATTTTGCTTTCCATTTTTCTTGCCAACCTGAATGCCCTCACCAATGGATCAAGTTCCCAAAGACGAACCTGATGTTTAATGTTATCCTTTAAAGTCCCTATGGAGACATCAATCCTCTGTTTCTCTGGAATATCATTTTCCCTTATATTAAATTTTTGAAAGTCCTCAATGTGCTCTTCCATTGAACACTTTTGTCTAAGATTTATCAATTGGCTAAAGAAGGTTTTTATCTTTGTATCCTCATAATGTGCTATCATTTCCTCCATGAAAATTAACCATGTAGCAAGTGGTTTACGAGAACAAATCCCTTTATACCATAAAAATTGATCCGGTTCTAAATAATTAGATGTAATACGTACCTTTTGTAACAGTGGTACACCATGTAGATCAAAATATTTCTCTATCTGCAGTATCCAATTTACCGGATCCTTGCCATCAAACTTCCTTTTTTCCACTGTGCCATCAAACTTCCTTATCTCACTTTTTTCTTGATTTTAGGAGCTCGGTCTTGAAACGACCGTAACTATGTAATATCGGATCTTTAAGTCTTGAAATTTCAGCCTGTAATAGCCCTCTAATTCCTCTGTGTAACTCCACAAGTCTGATTGCAATTGGATTCCCGAAGAAGATTTATTCCCAAGCTCTTGAGATCACCTAATTATAGACTAGTTTAGTTTAGTGAACTTGCACGACGTGCCACGTGTCACTGTTTCAACCTTAGGTTCTAAAAATTATACCTAAACAAAATATAGCTTGTCCTCTTTCTATAACTTCTTACGAAATTTCAATTTGATTCTCAGAGAGAAAGTTATGACCATTTTCCCAAGGTCACCTATTTAGGACGTCCTCAGATCATATGTCCGAAAATATAGTGAGACAACATATAAAATTCGGACCCAAGGTTCAACCCAATGTCTTCTCAAATGGGTTTTTATTTTAGCCCCTTAAACTTCATTACGAAAACGTTATTGCAAAAATTCCACGATGAGGTGTTTTAGATGAAATTCTAGATCTTGCAAAAAGCCTAATTTCCTCAGATCATATCTCCAAAATATAGCAATACAAGCTCTACAATTTGGTCCCGAGGTTCAGCGCGAGTTCATCTCAAATGGGGTTTTTTTTTTTTTCGCTTCTGAAACGTCGCCAAAAAAAAGTTATAGGGAAAATACCACGATGACTTCATCAAAACTAGCAAAGAAAGATAAGAGAAATCACAAACCTAAAACTCAAAACCTTGAAGCAGAAATTGAAGTAAGCTCGGAAGAAAATATTGATCCAGATAAAATCATGGAAGAGGAATGATTCCAGTATTAGGGAGAATTTGTGTTGGCTCGTAAAGGGCCATGAGATGAAAATGCTAAAGGGATCTCCATCAATAGCATTAGAGGAGTGTTGCAAAGGGGTAGCAGCCTTAAAGATGGAAGTCCAAGTATGAAGATGCTTGAGATTTCTGTATTAGTGCAATCATATATACGTTGGGAAAAAGCTGGTAAAACCTCAGAATCCAAAGCTCTAATACCAAATGTTATGAAACCAACTCACAAAAAGATAGAAAATATAGATCAGTGCCTTAGAATTCAGCCTCTTCGAGGGGGAAACCTCCTTTACATTACACAAATGAATAATTCTTGGATGATACAAATGACAAGACCTTCTTTCTATATATAGGAGTCTAAGGGGTCATGATATAATTAGAGCCGACACAACAATAATAGTGTAAGGGCACAATAATAACAATAGTGGGCTTCTATGGGGCACAATAATAACAATATGGGGACTACATGGGCACAACAATATAATAAGGGTGTTGTACTAATAACAATAAGGGGTTATACTAGTAGTATAGGGACCTAACATTTTGCCGGACACTTAACTTTCCAAACAAATTTCATCCACCATTCTTCATTTGTACCGACAATAACCATATTAGGTGAAGGTATCCTCCCTTGCAAGTGTAGATGCCTATTGGGAAATGGACCCAAACCAACTCATCCTCAGAATGTGTTAGTATTATATGGGAAACATATAGATCCTCCATATACCCTTTCCGGACATCACAAAATTCCAAACCTATCTACAAATCCCCCACTGATAACCATCGTTGACACCATATAATAGTCCTAGCTAGGTTGTGATATGAAGAGGACAAGAGTACGCACTGTCTCTGAGTTGATGAACAAGGGCCTAAGGTTGGCGATGGGAGAGCTTGTTACTTAGCTAGGGGTCATGTCCCAAATGAACCTTAATGTCATCACCAACCTTCCAAGGAAGACCTAAAAATATAATGTTAAAAGAGTTGAGTACAACATGTCAAATGATAGATAAATTAACTCGATGCTTATCCCTCTTCTTAATTTAATATTATTGAGAAAAAGGATGGATGTACTTCAATAAACCACCCACATCCATAAAATGTTAGTGGATAAGAGCCTCCAACCACATTTAGCCACTAGAGCATGCGATAATAAGAAAAATATTTTGATACCCCACCCTCCCATCCCTTTAGGAAGATCAATCCACTCCTAATGAACCCACGGGAGCACAAACTAATCTTGAGTAACATCCCACAAAAAATTTAAGTATATTCTGCAAAATTTTCTAAAATACCATGGGGAATCCAAGTCTCTGACATCCAAAAAATAGGAATGGCATCTAGAACATATTTAACCAACACAAGTCTCCATGTTCTAGACAACCATCTAAGACACCAATTTATTATTATTATTATTATTATATATTATTATTAATTAATTTAATTTATTTTATTTTAATTTATTTATTTATTTTTATTTTTTTAAATTTTTTTTTTTCGATCTTGGAAATTGTAGCAATTTGATTTCAAATGAAAACCCAAGTATTTTGTACTAGCATCCAATACATGAAATTGAAATTGAAAAACATTCCTGATATTCAGATCTTCTATACCAAAAAAAGTTTGAGCCGAAATGGTTGACTTCCTATCATTAACGACCATGCCTATAGTTGTACCAAAAGATTAATATTCGACGATAGTACAACTATATATCTACAAGATCCATTACAAAAAATAATGATATCGTCAACAAACAACATGTGAGCGATTGATAATGCTTCTAAAATGAAAACACCTTGAAAATAACCCCGACTATTTGCATCAACGAGAAAATAATTAAGATTTTCAGCAACAAGCAAGAACAAGATAAAGGGAATCCCTGGTGGAGACCTCACTGAGAACAGAAAAAAGGGGATGTCTAACCATTGATCAATACCACAAGAGAAACATATCACAAACATCCCATCACCCAATTTATGAAGTTTGTCCCAAACCCTAGATGTGTCAATAACAGTCTAAGGTACATCCAACTCACTCAGTCATAAGCTTTGCATAGATCAATTTTTTACGCACTCTTTAATTTGTGATATTTTATACTATGAAGACCTTATTGCGCCACCCTAATGGCGTCATGAATTTATCTCCTGTCAAGAAACCCAAATTGTTCCTTTGATATAGAGGCAGACAGAATAAGTTTTCACCATCTGGCTATCACTTTAGATATGATTTTTTTGGTACAATTGCATAAAGAAATAGGGCGGAAATCCTCAATTTTTTAGGTTTGTACACTTTAGAAATGACAGCAATGAAACTGGAATTCAAAGTCAAGAATACTCTTCCTCCCCTTTAAGATTCATTTACAACTCGCAATAGGTCAATAACAATGATATCAAAGAAACCTTCAAATAAATCAATCCCCCAACCATCTGGACAAGGACTTTTATCTTTCTAAAAACTTGAAATAACAACCTTCAATTCTTCTACAAAGACCTTCTCCATTAGGGTTATGTTTTCTTCATCATTCACAAATATAGGGAAAAATTGGGTGACCTTGATGGCTCCAACAATGTTTTTCCTTTGAAGCTCCTTAAATAGGTTTTGAAAATGTGAAATGATTAAGGAATAAAGACCTTAAAAGTTTTAGATCTCCTTGTTTGTGTCATCCCGAAGATTCCAAATGGTGTTACACATCTTCTTACCCTTAGCATAGGCATGAAAGAACTTAATGTTCTCTTCCCCATTTTCTAACCAAATAACTCTACTCTTCAAATTCCAAGCAGCCTCCTGAGCTTCAATAATGGCCTTCCTACTGGAGGACAACCTAAATAGAGTCTCTCTAGAGTCTACATCCAAAAATCCACTAGCATTTGAGTATGATAAATCATGTATATGCTTTTCAATATCCACCAATTCGTGCTCCTCTCTACATCGATTTTGTTTTTCCCATTTCACAACATGTCTCTTGGCATGAATAAGATTCACTTCAAACTGTTGGGCAGTTGAAAAACTAGATTATGGATCAAAAGGAAACCATACCTCCTTGAATAAAGTGATAAATTATTCATCTCTAATCCAAGAGGAATTTAACTTAAAAGGACAACCAGGCTCGGGACCAATCTTCTTAATTCCAATAAAATTAGGTAGTGATTAGATTCCCTGCTTGAGTCGATATACTACCAGACGTTAAAGAAATTTTCTACCATTGCTTTTTCCACAAAAAACCGATCAATTTGCTTTGTAATGCAGTCCTCCCTAGTGGGATGGTTTCTCCAAGACAGTTTGAGCCTAACATTCTCTATATCTAATTTTTTTTCCCACAAATTTATCAAGGAAGAAATCTGAAATATTGGCAGCTCTAGCTAAGGGCCCCAATATTCTACACCTCCCATGGAAAATTTTAGATCCCCACCTACAACAAGAATCTCTATTCCACCACTTTCAATCCAGAAAAATGGTTGAGGAAATAAACTCGACCATCACAAGGCCCATACACGTTTATGCAAATAATAGAAGCCCCCAACTCCAAGAAAATATTTCAAGACCCAACTTAGACCTAATGCTCCAAAATTTCTAAACTTGTATCTTTCAAGAGACCTAACCAAAAGTCAGGCCCTCAGATTGACCTCTATCATCCAAGGCTACAAAGCTCCAACCACTAAACATAGATTCCAATAATTTTGATATAACCTCCCTACGACTGAAAGTTTCCTGAACAAAAATGATACTTGGGTCCTCTACCCGAATCAAATACTTAAGAATAATTTTCTTAGAGGGACTTTCCGACCCTTGACAATTAAATGATAAGAATTTCACGAGGAAACAAATCCCTAGACGAGCCTAGCTCTAAGCGCCCAAGTGATGGATAGCTATCTTCCAATAACCATTTGTTCTCTAATGTTTTTCTTGGCCCTAGCCAAGGTAGATTTCCACCCATGAGATTTCAGGGGGAGGAGAGAATAATATGGCCAAGGCCACTAGCTAAGCCTTAAGTCTTGGAAATACCGAGAGGAGGGTGAATCAATATTTCTTTTCAATTAGTTAATTTTAACTTCATAGAGCATTAATTATCTTTAGGATTAAATCAAAACATAAATAAACAACACCATTCAATAATGCACAACATCCAAGATAGTAGAGATGAACTTTTAGGTGGAAACGCTTCCAGGAGAAAAACCATCGAACACTTCTTAATATAGGTCTTCAAAATTTACATAAATTCAGAAGCACCAACTTCCAATACTTTCAGCATTGTCTGAAGGAGGCTCGAACCCCCTAGTTTACAATCTCCAACTTGAAGGACGCTCCAATGCTCTGATTTACCAGCTCCAACTGGAAGGATGCTCCAAACTCTAACTTAAAGGATGCTCAAAAACCTTATGCAGGCTCCAACCTGCCCTAGCACCACCATGCCACCCTGAAGTATTCTCAGGAACCAACCTGAAGGAGACTCCACCCTTCTTCCTTACACAACATTGCCACCCTATTCAACAAGTCGACCACGTTTCACAAATTTCAGACTCGGTCCACCTTGCGCTCAAAATAAATAATGTCAAAAAAATATGTTAATTTTGTGTATATGCAATACTGGCACAACGACATTAACAACAACAATAACTTCTTATGCTCAACCAATCAAACCCTAACTCAACAATCAACAACATTCTAAGCTCAATGATACACTTTCATTGTCATACCTATCAACATCAATATGTTCTCAAGAATGCATTCTTTTATAAACTCATATCATTAACGTGTAAGCCAACTTTGAAGCTTCTGCCCATAATAAGCAACAAACCCTTACTATAACTCCAGTAGAAACCCTAACAACAACGTGATACAAATCAATTCACTGTTATTGCAACATTTATCAATCAACCAACCAATCTGATCCAAACCCTAGCTCTAACAACCAACATTCATATTCTCGTTGCATAACGATTGAACCCTAGCTCGAAATTCCAATATCATTCAACACTCTATCATTCATAAGGGAATCCTAGCATATATCGTCTACTTAGCAGCATAAAACTCAGTCAAGTGCACTGCCGCATCAATTTTGCTCAAGTTACATCATCGATCAATGTATAGTTTCAACGCTCGGTCAATACTTCAATCCTTAATAATCTTTGCTCTCCTTCTGAACAAAAGGTCAAACACGACTTCTATCTAACACTACCATGTTAGTTTTTGTAGTATTAAAGGTGTTCCAGTATTGGAACTTTGTGGAGAGGCTAAAACATAGGAGTTATCCATAACCCAAAAATCTGGAAATTCCACTTAGAAGCATCTCAATTAAATTATTAGCCTAATTTTAAATATTTCCTAAGCCTAAACTTAGGAAAAATGGTTAATTAATCAATATTAATTGAGAAAGGTGTGAATCATCTAGAAACTTACCTGGATTAATCCATAAATGATCTTAACCATCCATTGTGTTTTAATCTTGGTCATTGGAGTCCCAATCAGAGATTATAAGAAGAAGTTGATGGGTAGAAGGAGGAACACACTTAGTGTGCGGTTTCCTTGGCAGATCGAGCTACCTAGCTGAAAATATTGAGCAAGGGAGAAGTTTGAGCTAGAAGGACGCACAAGTGAGATTGAGGGTGCACCAGTTGCAAATACTCAATGATCAAGGCAAATCATTTCTCTAGTAGCAAGTGATTCAACAATGAGATCGAGCTAGTGATTGAGTAGCAGGTGTTAGAGGGGCAAAGTAGCAGATTTCCGGAGGAGTTTCCAATTTTGAAAGAGTTAGGAGAGAGGAGGCTGAATATTTCTTTAGAAAATGTCCACACTTTAGGAATTCGCATGTGATTGCAAAAATTCAAATGTAATTACAAGAATTCACGTGTAATTGCAGGGATTCACAATTATAATAATTCACATGTAATTGCAGGAATTCACAATTACATTAATTTGCATGTAATTGCAAGAATTCATAATTATAGATATTCACAGTTACATGAATTCATAGTGGATTTGCAGAAGGGAGAAAAATTCTCTAGAATATTTTTTCGGGTATTTCTCTCAAATTGGATTGTCAGTTGGGCATCCATAGATTATACTCAAAATTTCCGCTATTGTAAGATAATAATAAAAACCCCTAGCTTCTACATTGGTTTTCCCAAGTTGGGTTTTTCTGGGGACATTTGTCCAAAAATAATTATGTCAATTTTATGTGTGTGTGCCTGAATTTTCTCAGTTTCCAGTTTATCTTCCACAATATTTTAATTTGGTGAAAATTGCAGTTGTGAATTATTTGTTGTTCGTGTGGGAAAATAAACTGTTAATTAATTTATAGTTAGAAGAATAATTTTCAGTTGCTAAAATAGTTGAAATTTTCACATGGTATGAGAGCAATTTTGATCAGACAAAGAAGCTCAGAAGCGAAAACAAAAATTCCCTCTTTAGAGGGTGCAACATGACGAATTTCTGGTGACTGCACAGAGCCTAAGCTAGATAGTGCGAGTTACTTGAGCAACTTCAATTTTTCAGTGCAGGTTAACAGAAAAATTTGGCTTGCCAGTTTGAGTGATTCCAGCAGGTAGAAGGGCAGTTGTAGCTCAGATTTTCGTTGAGCGGATTCCTTGTTTTTGCGTAGAAGGGTTTTGAAGTAGCAAAATCAACATCAGGTGGAATAAAAAGTGAACACACAAAGGGAGTTTCTCTTATAGGTTTTCTAGTTCAGAAATTCAAAATTTTCAGTTGCAGATGGCAGTAGCAGCAGACCATTTTCTCACTCTAGAAGGGAGTGAAAATAATAGTACTATTAGCTGAGGACGAGAGGGAGCTTCCAGGTTTATTTTCTCCAGTTTCAAGTTTCCATGTTTTGAAAAAGGGGATAATTGTATGATATTTCCAGAATAGGTCGTGTGAGTTAGCCATAATGCAAATCTGGGCAGCAGTTCGACTTCCATTTGCCAAAAACAAGTGCGAGAGGAAGTGCAAGTTGTAAAGAAAGGAAGGGTCCCATCTAAGGACTAGGCTTAGTAAGAGATAATGAGGCACCAGATCCAGGAGGAGGAGGAGTATAAGACTCCAGTGTTCCATATTGGGTAAGGTCCAATGTAGTTGCAATGATGAGATCAGTCAGATTAGTTCCAGATTGTTGCAGCGAGGCCATCACCTTTGCTACATGAGCCCACAACATCATAGCAGTAGGTTCAGTGTCAACAAGCACAATCTGTCATTATACAATTGCAAATCTAGTTGTAGTCAGTACTCGAGAGACAGTTGCAAAGTTAGATGCAGTGACACTGACAATAAAAATTCCCCAGTTGTAGTATGCATGTGCAGTTCTGGCTAGGAGATTCCCAACGCAGAAGTATGCAGTCTAGTTTCTAGTGTAGGAGGATAGTGCGAGTTGTCAGGAGGGAGAAAAGAGATTTCCCATTGGGATATTGAGACTCAGAGGGAGTCTATCTTGAAAGGGAGAAACCTAATGGAAGCTAGTGCTTCAGGATCTGGGGAGATCATACTCATTATTGTAGTAGTTGCAGCAGTAGTGCAGAAATAGCAGCATAGTAGTAGCAGGAGCAGTATGAATAGATCAGAGTTCAAAGTCACAAAGGTTGGGAAGGATCCATTGAGGTGTCCTCCTCGTGAATAATTACCTTGCTACGAGGGCCAACAATATTAATAACAATATGGATCCATGTCAGTGACGCAGTCAGATTTCCAAGAGGTAGTTTCCGACTAGTTGCAGTCAGGTGTTGAGGAGCATAGAGTAGGGTTGACAACAAAGTAGGAGGCTCAATGCAGAGTCAAAAACAACACATATTCCCCAGTAGACTATGCAGAATATAGTATGAGTCAGATGCTTAGGAGATAGATGCAACACAGAGACACATTTGATTCAATATTTTGGATGCTTCTCAGTTGCAATAGTTGCAGTTGTAGCAACAACAATTGAGAGGGAGTTTTAGTACAGATGCAAAGTTGGCAACAATACAATCTCAGTAGCAACACAGATGCAACATCAAAATTGTGCAGTGGTTGGTGGGCAATGATAGTTAGTCACAGTGGCCAAACATCAGCAACATACAAAAGGTGATACAAAGACAAGGTGTTGTAGTAGTAGTGTAGCACTAGAACAACTTCCTTGCTAAGAGGGAGTGTTAGTTTTTGTAGCATCATAGGTGTTCTAGTCTAAAAAATTTGTAGGGAGGCTAAAACATAGGAGTTCTCCATAGCCCATAAACCGTTTCTCAAAATTCCACCTTGAAGTGTCTTAATTAGATTATTATCTTATTTTTGAATATTAATAGTATAAACATAGGAAAAGCAGTTAATTAATTAATATTGATTGAGAAAGGTGTGAATCATCTAGAAACTCACACGGATTGAGCTATAAATGATCTCAACCTCTTTCCCTTTTTCTTCTCCTAGACTCTGCACTCAAAGCATTACCCAATGTCTCACTGGAGCTTTTCCGTCGCATTTCCTCGCTAAGGATAGCACCGACAACATCATCAAACTTCAAAGTATTAGATCCAGAAATAGAGTTACTAATGGCCATTACTAAACCATTCCAACTTTCTGGTAATGAGCACAAGAATAACAGAGCTCTAACTTTATCATCAAAGTTTACCCCTACAAAACATAACTGACTTGTAACAATATTAAAATCATTTAAATGATCTACAACAGATCCACCTTCCGACATCTTCATATTAAATAACCATTTCATAAGAAATACCTTGTTCGAGGCCGAAGGTTTTTCATATAGTTTCTCCAACGCCTTAATCAAACCCTTTGTAGTTGTTTCCTTCGAAATGTTGAAGGTGACCGACGCTGCGAGGCACAACCGTACTGTTCCGAGTGCCTTTCTATCGAGAAGGTTCCATTCTTCATCTGTCATACCCGTCGGCATCTTTGTTTTTCCACCCAATGGTAGGCATAGATCTTTCTGGTACAAATAATCTTCCATCTGCATCTTCCATAACGAAAAGTTTTGGCCATTAAATTTCTCGACCCTAAACTTACCATCTTCCACCATTCCTCCCACTCGAACGAGGAACCCTTCTTTCCTGTGAGTTTATCAGCCAAATAGACCTTCGGCTCTGATATCAGATGCTAGAAAATTATATATTACGGAGCAATGGAACACATAAAATATTGTAGAAATATAAACACAGAAAATGCATAAAACAAGAGAGACACAAATATACGTGGTTCACCTAGTTTGGGCTACGTCCACCCTGAACAACAAGTCCTTCCTTTCTATTATCCAACAAAATGAAGAGACACAACCTACAGCAAATCCGTTGTAATATCCTCTGTTTTCTCTCATAGTCTCACCTCTTTACTTCTTGCTCAGGAGAATACACATCTATTACACATCCTCAATACAATGCCCTCATATGAAGAGAGGGGTTGCCTTCTAGGGCAAAGAACTCTAAACTAAACATAAGTTCTACCATCAAATCATCTGCCTAATGAATGGCCCAGATTGACTAGAAATTACTATACTTTTACAAGGGAATTTTACATCTGTGTTTAGCTTCGAGGGTGCTGCCCCCGAACCCCCGCCGGGGGACCACTAGCCCTCAGATCCCCCAGCCAAATCATACCAGCAGGGAATGCAAGGGCCATCCCATGCATACTACAACCCCAACCAAGCCACAACTATACCTTCTTGGGGACCCCATGCTCATCCTTCCCGGTTTACACCCCCTCCTTGGTTCTATGCATCTCAGTATCAATCCAACCATCCAGCCAGTCATTTCAACCTTATGTTAAGCCACAACACCAGTGGAATACCCCACCCCAAGGGTGGAAGCCTCAATTCAACAATGTTCCAGCCTTATTTCCTCCACCACCTACCCAACCACAACTCCTGCACTCTGCTCCACCTAAGCAACCCCAGATTCCTGCCTAGCCAAATCTGAACCCAAATAATAGGCAGGCTCAACAATCATATAGTGGAGAGACATCATACCTAGCTTATGCCATAGAAATCTAGGAGATCAACCTAAGATCTGGGAGAATTCTCCCAAACAACCAACCTCCCTCTCCACATAGGAAGGTTGAGGAAGAAAGAGAGGGAAGAAACCTTAAAGTAAATCCACCCTTTCCTCAAATATTAACCCAACCACTCTAGCCTACCCCAGAAGAAACTGAACTTCTCGGACAATTAAAAAATCTGTGTAAAGATCCTCCTTCTCCATGCAATCAAAGATGTTCCTATTTACAATAATCTGATAAAGGAGAAGTGCTTCAAACATCTAAGAAGAAGAAAAAGGGATGACCCTACCATTAATGTCATTGGGTAGTTGTCTAACTTAATGTTGGGGCAGATAATATGTCCAAAATATTTAGACCTTGGAAGCCCTGTAGTAGATGTACACATCAATGGCACCATTGTCCCACACACTAATTGATCTTGGGGCTGCCATTAATATGATGACCAAGGAATCCATGCTCAAGCTCAACCTCCAAGGGTCATTAAGGAAGACCACAACAGTGCTGCAACTTGCAGACCGTTCCACAGTCACCCCTGAGGGAATTGTGGAGGATGTGATGGTCTCCATTGACTCCTGGGAGTACCCTATAGATTTCCTAGTTCTCCAGCCTAAGGCTAAGCTTACTGGTTACCCTCTCATCCTTGGGAGGCCATGTTTGGCCACAACTAATGCTTACATTAGCTGAAGATCTGGGAATATGACCATCAAGAATGGGCATATGTCCAAACTATTAGTCTTATACCCTCCTACTCAACCTTCTCTAGAGCATGATTTACCTTTATGGTTGGAGGAGGAGGAGGAAGAAGATGAGGGTTATTCTGCCGAACTTTATACTTTGGAAGCAATCATAGGAGGAGGACAACAAGATGAGGATGACTTAATCGAACACCTGCTCCAAAATCCAACTCCTAGTTCCCTGCCATTAGAAAAAGAAGTAAGGGAAACCCAGAACAAACATCCACTTGAGTTATGCTTGGCCAATTCTAACCCACTCCATGTCAAAACCATAGAATTTGGCCCAAAGAAAACTTTGCAAATTAATCCATCTCTTTCTGCTTTAGAGTAACTATAGGAGGAAAATCCTCCTCATTTACAACCCCTCTATTCAGATATTCCAGCATCAGTTCATAGTGCACACAACCATCACTTTCAAGACAAGAAGATAGGCGAGAATGTGAAAAGGATAGAAAACAGTTTATCTTAAGTTGGGAGCCAAGCCTCCCTAATGGAAACGAAGTCGTTAGAGACTTGATATGTATAAATAGAGTCTTAGGACCTCATTAGGGTTCAGACTTCTATTGTAAAACTCTGTTTTATTTCTGAGTTGCAAAGACTTGTGACAGTTTGCTCTGTAATCCATGGTTTTTCTAATAAGAGTGAGTTCTGTTTAAGCCAACTTTGAGTTAACTTCGTGGGCTGAAGCTCTTGGGTTAGGGCCCAACACAAATAGTCACAACTCCTCTTTGTACATGTATGCTAGCATAGAGTTCTGTTTTGTTTATTTGCTTAAGTAGTTTCATGACTTTTTGTTCATTTTCTTAAGTAGCCTTATGTTTTTCAGTATTTATTTGCCTAACTAGTTGCACTTTCATTACAACAAGATAGCATAGATCATGCATGGTTTTCCCATTCATCTGCTTTGGTAGCTGCATTTGTTGTAGTTTACTTTCATTTATGTGTTCTTTTAGTTCACAGGCTAGTTAGAGGAAAAATATCACTATCAGGTTGTGCGCAGGTGTCTCGGCCTCATATCCTCCCTCTAGGACCATGACTTGAGGAAGGGACCCTTCAACAGCCCCAAAAACATAGGTCTTTGGTTCTCGCATGGTGATCCAAATGTAAAATGGCATCAACTCATGGTATTCATCCGCCCATAGAATTTACCCATGGTACTGTAAGTGGCATCCACTCATGGTATTTATCCACCCATGGTATTCATTCACCCATGGTATTGTGACATCCACCCATGGTATTCATTCATCCATGGAATTGACCCATGGTATTGTGGCATCCACCCATGGTATTCATTTCGCCATGGAATTGACCTGTGGTACTGTGGCATTCACCCATGGAATTGACCCATGGTATTGTGACATCCACCTGTGGTATTAGTATTTTTCAGTTATAATACCACGAGTCAATTCCATGGGTGATGAATACCATGGGTGGATTTCACAATACCATGGGTTAATTCCATGGGTGAATGAATACCATGGGTGGATGCCACAATAACATGGGTCAATTCCATGGGTGGATGTCACAATATCATGGGCAAATACCATGGGTGAATGAATACCAAGGGTGGATGTCACTTACAATACCATGGGTGGATAAATACCATGAGTGGATGCCACTTACAATACCATGGGTAAATTCCATGGGTGGATGAATACCATGGGTTGATGTTATTTTCCATTTGGATCACCTACATGGATTCCCAGTTCTATGTAGGTGTTGAGTCTTGAAAATGTCATTCAATTCCATTACACTTTCACTATTATGTCCATTATATCACCTCCATTTCACTACTATGTCACCACATTCATCCCACTTTCATTATCATTGGGAAAAATTTATGTTTTTCCAATCTTTATTAATTCTAAGCCTTTTAAGTGAATTTGTGGTTAAAAATTAGGAAATAATGTGCATATTCTTATACCTAACAAATGGGTTGAGATTGTTGACATGTGTAGGTTGAAAGGAGGCTTTTAGAAGACCCTTATGTGGCACTCTAAAGCCAAATTCGAATTTGAGTGGAAAGAATCATGGGATCATGAGGATATGTGTCACATCTCCTAATTGTATTGTAACTCTAAGAATACATGTGTCTTATCAATTCCTATTTTGGTTAAGACTCTAGAGGTAGAGGGAGAGATTCATGGACTCTCATTAATGAGATGGCTTCTTATCTTTTTGTATAAATAGGAGATCTCTCTCTCCTTCATTTGTTAGCTTAGCTTATTAATCTCAGCTTGTAAGCTTAGAGTTTGGAGTTTGTAGTTATTCCTTGATGGCTTTTGAAAGCTTTGGAGAGCTTTGTTGTACTTTGTAATTTTGAAGAATTTGAATAAAGCTTTGATGTTCTCAACATGGAAGGAGATGTGAAGTAGATGTCATGGAGCATATTAAAATGTAAGGTAGAGTAGATTTCATTTTGTAAATTTTGCTTTGATTTCATTATGTCATTTGATTGCTTTCAAGTTTGATAGATTAGATTTTTCATTTATGCAATTTAAATTCATGCAAGTGTGTTCAACCGATTGATTGTAGATTAGTAATGCATATAGCTTTTTAATGACTAATGACATGATGGAATTATCTTGTCCTTCTGCTGATTTTTTTTTCTTAGTTCTAATTCCAACACTGTTTATTTCTTTCAGTTTTGTTTTGTTCATTTACTTTTCTGCAAGATAGATATTAGACTACTCATGTCATTTTCAGTTACCTCC